>JALBCR010001551.1:0-70640 GCA_030710515.1 Abscondita cerata | reverse complement strand
GAAATACTAATAGAGTAAAAAGTATAATAAAATTTTTTTCTAATTAAATTATACCCGTAGACAATCAAAGTGAGCATACACTTAATAAATTTTAATTGTTAGAGATGAAAATTTGAGAATTAATTTACAATATTAAGAAACTAATGGTTGTCCAAAAGAACTTTTGATTTTTACTGAAATACTCCATTTTTTTTATTAATCGTATTATTTTATGCCTGATAATTTATTTTAAATAACTGACTTAATGTATAATGTTTTAACGTTATGAGTTTTCTTATGGATTTTAAAGATGTACCATACATTTGAAAAAAAACGGTTTTTAAGATACAACGAAATTTTGAAATTTTAATCAAAATTATAACTGTTAACGGATACTTTAATTCTCATTATGATTTATACATAAAAGGATTTATGAGAGTCACGAAAACCTAGATTTAATAAAATAATAGTAATAATATTACCTAATTAATTGATTGTTCATGGAAAGAAGATATTTCATTAGGTACAGTTATTTTAAATAAATAAAAAATAAAACGTGCTTACTTTGCAGTTTATTTATCTTATGTTTATATGTTGCAAGGAGAGATCAATAAAAAAACAAATTAAGGTGACTTGTGAAAGCGAATAGGTGTAAAGTGGAACTTTAGCCACATCCACAGTTAGATTTTTAATATTTTTTAATTTAGTAGAAAAATGGTATTCACTACTTAACAAAAAACGAAAGCCTTTGAATGAGGAATAAATGGAGAGTTTCAATTTAAGGTTATAAACTTTGGTTACAATAAAAATGTTAAATTATCAAAGTTTTATTGGTACATGTCATTATTTGGATGTGGTTAAAGTTCTATTTAATAACAATTCAATTTCGCAGCCCTCCATAATTGATTGTTTTTATTGATCTCTCCAGCGTTTTTAAATACAAAACCACATAAACAATTTATCACAAAGCGTTGTTGTAAAATATGATTTCGTTACTATTTTTATTAATGTATGGATACACTAACAGCATTCAAAAATATAAACACTATTCATATGGTTTAATCTTATATATTGATTTTTTTATTTAGGGCAGAATAAAATGAAGATATAAGTTTTGTAATTAAAATGTATGGTACTTTCCAAAAAAGGATAATTTGTTGAAGTACCATATTTAAAAATAAGTATCATATTATGAGACTAAAGAAAGACACAAAGAAAACATTTATATTTCTAAATTTGAAATAATCTTTAACCTAGCAATTATTTAAACAAAAAATAACATTTTGATATCGATAATCTTAAATTTTTGAGTCCTTCTAGTTTATTATAGAGCATATTTAAATAAAAACAGAAGAATGTTGATGATAACACTAACATAAATTTTCAAAAATATGTATTGTGAGTGATCCAATATTTTCTTGAATTTAAATTGGTTAATTGTTAGGTAATCAATTTATTTTTTCAAACTAGCTATTATTTCTTAAGACAGTTAAACATTAATTTGTTAGAAATAATGAAAAAGTAAAAAAAGTAAACAACATTTAAAAAGTCCCCAAACGCTGACTTTAAATTAAAATATATAACAAAATAGTGACCCTTCAAATGTGTTAAATATAAAAATCGTAAAATTTTTCATCTTAAATTTGCTTTGTATTCCTAATCAATTTCTTCTTCAAAACTAGTCTTTATTTGTCAAAGTATCTGAAGTTTCAAAAATATTATGATGTTGATAAGAGATATTGATAATAAAAAATAACAAACTATTTAAATGACCCCAGAAAACTATAGTATAACCCAATCTTAAAAATGTATATGTAATATGTAATATACAGGGCGGTGCTTTTGAAAACGGGTCATAGGGATTTAGCATTGTGAACTGTTTTTTTTTCGAATTCCTGCTCGACCTTTCAAGTGACAAAAATAGTTTTGGTATCAAAACGCAACTAAAATTATTGCGCATAGCGCTAGCTATCAGGAATCAGCTGAATTACACGGTCTTTTTAAAAATTCATCAATAAAAATTTGTAATTTTTGATGTTTATTTATTGTAACCTTCTTATTTAATTTAGTTCTAATATCATTCGAAGCTGTTCCTTGAGAATAAAGCTTTTTATTTGATTATTAATGATTTTTATTTCAGCCTTATTGTCAAAACGTAGAAATGTTGATTGTTTAGGCAACCCTAAACTTACTTTTATTTTTATTGACAAATTTTTGAAAACAACGTGTAATTCAGCTGACTCCTAATAGCAACAGCTATATAGATTAATTTTGGCTTCATTTTGATAACAAAACCATTAACCTATGACCCGTTTTCAAAAGCACCACCCTGTATAGAGACGATTAACTTAATGTTATGCATTTTTTCCTAATTGTCCGGGAAGGTCTTTGATGACCAGGTCAGAAAACCGAAGTGGTGATTCTCGGGAACAACATGTTTTGCTTGTTGATCATGGAGTACTGTAAAGTAACTGATCACCTTGCATATTTTATAACACACACGAAAAAAGTTTGGCGAATATTGAGTACATGACGTTTAGACTTTTTTTTGTTAGCATGTTTAGATTTTAGTAGTTTTCCTTAACCTTGAAGCAAATGCTTTGCCAAGACAAACCAATCCATAATTGCACACGGTTTCGTCACCACACTATACGGTCTGGGGCACCATACATAACACTTACATCACAATACAAATGTACCTTACGAATAAATAAATACGCTTAATGTTTTGTTGTTTATTGTTATTTTTTATAATCTATTAAAGCATTTTTAGATTGTGGTAATTTTATTTTATTCCAAAAACCGTCTAAATAAAATAAACCTCGACACGTTTCGATAGCTATGCGGTAAAAATAATTAAATTTTGATGTTTTATTAAATCTGGTACCACAAAATGTTTCTTTTTTAAAAAATCAATTAAAATATTGTCCGCCATTTTAAAAAAATTATTTTACAAACCTAACCGAAAAAAAATATTGCAATTCCTTAATATTTTTTGTATGTCGAACACATTTTTTGTTACTATAAATTTATAATTTTTTCGAATACTAAAATCAAACGTCACATAACTATTTAAATTTTAATCTGGTTTAATTTATTGCGACTGTATAATGTCTTATGTGTATTTTCGTTATTTTTGTGATTATTTTTTTATTGTTAAATATTAGTTTTTTATTAATACAGTGTAACCACGTTTTTCATTAAGAGATTTAAAATTTGACTTTGGCCTTATTCGTGCTTCGATCAAAAGAAAAATTGGCTATAAATAGTATTCACGTGAATAGTAGTAGTACGTATTGCAATTTAGAAAAAAAGTGTGGCAAAAGTTATCTTATGCAGCTGAAGTTTTGCGTATGTATTGAAAAGTGCAAATTTGTTAATAACTTTTTAGTATTTTTAAATATGTTTTGAAAAAGTTTTTGGGTCAATTTTAATCTTGATCAAGGTACAAATTGATGGCAAAGTCAAATTTCGAATAAAGCTCTCAATTAAAAAATTACATACCTACACTGTGTGGTATTTAAATATTTTCTTATTTATTAACTCTTTAATTTATGACAACGTCGAACGCTGCTGTTAATTTTAATTATATGTTGCTGCGTTTTAAAAAATTGTGACACCTCCCCCTAAAATTAAGCCGCTCTGAAAAAGTCCGTATTTTGTTAAGCAAAAAATAATAAAATGAAAAACCACAAGTTTGATGCCACAAAAGATTCTGCTTTTTTATAGGTATAATAAAACAATTTTTACTTTACTTAGAATAGGTTAATTAAATATTAACTAATGTTTTCTACTATGTATTATAAAAATAATTTTATTACCATATGAATAATTTTATAATTATGCACCATTAGCAGAAAAAATAAGTTTTGTTGGTTGGTCTTAATATTTAAATAGTCAGTTGTTTTCGGAGCATATTTAAAAAAAAAGATCTAAAATGTTTAGTATAATTTTTCAATTCTTTTCTGCTTGATAAACACGCCTATTTTGAAACACAATATATTGTTTTAAACGTTTTGCAGAATTAGTTTTATTTTAATTTGTTTTTGTAAATTATAATTTATAGTTTGCCATTTTTGTTTAGAATTTATTCAAATGTAACAATGGGATTGTAGAAAAGGAGAACTTCGCTTCTTTAATTTGACTTTAATAAATGATATACTTAAATTCAAAACCAGTGGTCATTATTAATTTATCAAAATATTTAACGACTAAATAATTTTTTATATAAAATATTAGGTGTTTTACATTACAATAAAGTCTATAATTAATTGCTACTGTCTTTTTCTAAATTAATGTGTGAATAGATTGAAATAATTGTTAGAAAAACTGCTTTAGTTATGGAGGAAAAAATATTAAAAAGAAAAAGCCAATTTTTTAAAAAGTACGATGGAGTAAAGTAAAAATTTTTCGTCAATTGTTTAATGATTTTGATTTAAAAAAATTACTAGTAGGTATTATATTGTGGTGACCCGAATTGAGGCGTAGTCACTGAAATATTTGAAAGTTTTTTCATAATGAATGAGTGGTTTGGGGGAATGTTCTGATATATAAAAAAAATAAATAAATAAATAGAATTGTGTAACACAAGCAAGATAAATTTTATAAATAACTTTTTATTATTTTATATTTTAAAAATTTTAAGCTATCAGTGACATACAAGAAATTGTCAGAGGCAAAAGAAATTCTCTTTTGAAGTTGGGGTTTTTAGCCAACTTTTAATGATTTTGATATCAGTATGACCACCAATTTTATTTATGGAAGTGGAAGATTTAATTTAAATTCTTGTAACAATACGTACTATATATATATATATATATATATATATATATATATATATATGTAAGAAATGATATTTTTAAAAATTTAATGGAAATATATAATTAATAATTTTTATATTGTGTTGTAAGTTAAACTTTTTTTTTATATCAGAATACTATTAACAAATCTGATTTTGTTAAAGAAATGTTATTTTATAAACAACGGTTGTAAATATGTAGGTACACTCAGAGAATCAGTATTAATAAAATGAATCTTTTTTATTTACAAATTCAGGAAATGAGCAGCATCAATGAATTTTTAATGTATCATCAATTGAGTGTAATGAGTAGACAAATCTCAATCATGACATAGTATGTCTCATATGATTCGTATCACTCTTTTGTAGCCGCATTGTGAACGTCTTTCGTTAACACCAAAGTATTAAAAACGATAATAGCATAAGAAAAACCCAATGACCCCGAGCTCTGAAAGAATAAATTTCTTCAGCGAAATAAATCATAAATCATGCTGTATACCGTAAATATTTAGAAAACGATCGGACGATTATTTATTTCGGTTTTGGGTGTTTGAATATTTTTTTATTTAGCAATTGTACATGCATACGCGGTCATAAAAGCATCACTTAAAAAAGATCTAACTGTAATAGCTAAAGCAATAAATAAGCCACATAAAATATCTAAATCTGTCATCATTCCATAAAAATGGCTGTGGAAGAATTTATATTCTAAATAACTTAAATTCTCGACTTTACAACTACGTTTAAATTTATGATTTTCGCGAGCGAAAAATGTGTCAAAAAATATATGGAAAACGCGTTTTCACTTACCTTCCCGATTTTGTGATGATCATTTCGGTGCCGAGTTCGTGAAATTTGTCCCATAAATCTTTCGTCTCTAAATGGCATTCGATATTAACTAATTCTTCGCAATTACATAAAATTTTCGTTTTCGATACCCGCCTTTCCAAAACTATATCCGGCGATATTCTGTCGGTATCGGCTGCATCCGAACCGCAATCAGAAATTGGCGGCGATTCGCGTAAAAGTTTGATTTTGGTTGTTGGTCTGGGCGATGGTTCGCCATCGGAACAAATTTCGACATCGACTTCTACGTCGTCATCTTCTAACCCGTCGTCGAGACACGGCGAACTTAATCTTGATAAGTGATCTGCGGCAGAATATTGTCTTATTATATGTGTATATTAAGAGTTGAAGAATATAATTCTTATCGCTGACTTATACAAATTTTTATCTCTTATATTGTGAATCACATAAGAACAATGAACCTTACTGTGAATTTATCTACGATTTGAATGATCGAATTCTCATTGCTTATAATCATTTCAATTTGAAGCAATGATGTATAAAAATTCTTATCTCTTATATTGCGAAGCAATTACATTGATTTATCTTTAATTTGAAGTAAATATTCTTATTGTGAAGCACAGTTAATAAGTCTTTAATTTGAAGCATAAATATGTACCTATCTCTTATATTGTGAAGCAAAGTTAAATATTATTGTTTATATTGATTTATCTTTAATTTGAAACATAGATTTATAAAACTATAGAATTCGGGAAAATTGAGCGATTGCAACTTGTTTCATTTTCGGAGAGCGGACGTGGGTAATTAATTTTAGGCCTAATTAAGTTAATTAATTGATCGTTTTCTTAAAAGAATAATATTACGAACCATCGTTTGTTTGTCCATCGTTTGAAGGTGAATGGATTGAAGGTGGTCGCGTACACGGCTGTGGCGATCCGGCGCCTCTAGCCATAATTGCAGCAATGGAGAAGTCCGTCGCCCGCGTCTTTGCAGTTGGAAGTAGCAACGCCGCGGCGCTTTCATCGGGCATCGCTCCCAGTAGCATATCACAATACACTCGACCGAAAATATGTACGTCAAAGTCAGACACTAACACTAAGCACCACAGTCTTTAAGTCCGTTTATAATAAGCAGCTGTCAACCTCAATGAAACATGACGACTGTCCAGTATATGTGGGGTTTCCTAGTAGACTGACTCTCTCTCAAAGCTAGTTAGGGTCTCTCACGTACACGAAGAGGGTTCCCCTTTAAGGCGGAGCGTCGATTTCACAGCATGTATTAAAGGTGGAGCTTTGTGGAGGCGGTCACTGAAATTGTGTGTGGTCCGACTATCAGTTTCGCCTGACTGAAGTCATCAATCAGGAAAGTATGCGGTGGCGGTGGCGGTGGCGACATGCTCTGTAGACAGCCACTTGATATCTACCCCTTGCTCCCTGGCCACCCACGGTTGACCACGAGCAATCAGCACGCCCAACCATTGCTCAATATTATGCATGCATTTCAAGACCACATTGTATAGTTATGTATCTACTCTAAATTCTATACACCTAACAGAGAATATTGCCAACCTATTCCATTGTGTTTATTAACAATCGCGCCCAATTTTTTCCCCCACGTTGAATAATTCCCCATTAACCAACACCAAACATTAAAAATCAGCGTCTAATTTACATTCAATTAAACTAACTTAACAATTAAGCGGTTTTATTTATCATTACACAGCAGCGAGCAAATTATTTTTAACATAAACTACTTCAAATAAAACGACCTTAATTAAGAAATTAAATCCTGTATTGGAAAAAGCGTTAAAAATATTTACATACAATTCGAAATATTTTTAATTTATACAATTATATAACAATGTGGCAGATTCCTAAGTGCGAAAGCGATTAAACGTCTGGCGCGGTTTTGTGAAATTTACAAAATATCCATGAATTTAAACACATCGACGTGGAAGCGCCTTAAATAAATTTTGCGGTCGTTGAATATGGGCACGAGAACCGTGTGAAATGGTTTAGTCGCGGCCCCAGGTGCGTCATGAATAACAAGGTACCCTCAACAATGCGAAGAAGTAGAAAACTGTGATGTTTTGATGCATGGACCTAATATTCAAAAACACAGTTTACATTTCGAGTTATATTTTTTTTACAACTAGACACGAAACCCATAAATTTTCTTAACTGTGTTTGGTTGGTGACATCTATTAGATTCATTCATAGTTTGGATGACAGCAAGAGTCCCCTTTTGAATTGAGGTGCCCACCTAGATTGAAAAACTTCAACTTATAAAACGCACGCCTTTTTACACAATAGATTTAAATGTTTTGTATAGTCGTATATAACAAATATATTGTATTAACCGCAGTTTTCAAGATTGAATATCCAGTTAATTGGCCGTTGAGCTCTGAAATTCAAGATGTGAGGACGGGAAAAGGCACTTCACAACTTAAAGCCCCCTTTTCACCACTAAACTGGACTCCCTGCGGTTTCAAACGTCCTATTTTCTAATGCTTTTGTGTATACGGATATATTTATCGCTTTAATTCTAATGGTCTACTGTAAAAAGTCATAAATATAAAACTTATTAATATTTTGTTTTCAGATAACTTACACAAAAGAAAGTCTGTAAATCTGTATTAAATTTATTACTTAATAAATGCGTGACCACCCACACAACTGCGAACTCAAAAAAAAAATGCTTAGATACATCGACCTATTGGTGTTGATGGCAGTGATAAACAGACTATTATTCTTCTAATATGTCAGGTATCCGATGACATGAAAAGGACTTGTTTATATAGCTATTCAAAAGTATATGATTAATAGCTGTGGTACAATAGTTATGGACTTGAAAGGGATATTTTCAAACCATTACAAATGTCCGGATAATGCTCAACTGTATACATCAATAGCAAATACACCAGCTTAGTGATGGTTAGTTTAGTTTCGATAAACTTTACAGTGGATTAAAATACAAAACTAATACGTAACATTTAAAGATTCGACGACCTTACGCTCATATGTATTGTTTTTAGATACTTAACCGAGCATAAGATACTACAAGAAGAAGAAACCAAAGAATTCATTTACTTTAATAATAAAATTATCTTAATTTAAAAAAAGGATGTTTACATAATTTATTCATATCTTAATGGAATGATACACTGCTTCCATTAAAATTGCATTACTAAACATTTTTTAACAAATGATGGTATTTCAATGAAATGTTTTTTCTATTTGCAATTTTTTCTTCTTCGTTTCCGTATTATAGACGGTACGGAAACAGAACTTCTTTCCATACTGTTTTAGGGATTATACAAATTTTTATAATCAAAGCTGCCGAGCGCATCTAACCTTAAATATTTAAACTGTCACATCCAATCTAATTTACAGTCAGTGAAATCGAAAAAATAAAATGGCTTTTGCAGACCTCAACTTTGTCTTCGTGCTACAAAAAATCTTTTTGTCTTTTTATGAAGTTTTGTTCTTTAGCCTATACGCTCATTAAATGTTGAAAAAAGTTGTTAAGTCCAACTTTAAAAAAGTTAAAAAAAAGTACTGGGTTTTAATATTATTAAATGTAATTTAGTGTAAGTTTTTTGAATATTTTAACAGAATTAGTAAACAAATGAGGTGTTTGTAAGCGATATATTTTTTAAAAATAAAACTTGCATATAGAATAGTCTAGGAAATGAAGCCTAAATAAGGCAAAACCTTGCAATTCTTTTAAAATGCATGAAAATACCAGATTAGGCTCCACTTCAAAATATTATTGTTAAAAATGATAAAAAGAAAAAAAAATTACAACCTAATTTTTTGGGACAGAATTTAACAATAATTTTGAACAAGAAAAATTTTCAAATTCTTACATTAATATACCATACATACCAATTTACATTTTATTAGTGAAAGGTGAACAATGTTTGTTTTTTAGAGGTTACATTAGATTTACTTAGAAAAATATTTTTTAATACATTTTTGGTAATTGATGTAATTGATACGTTTAGCAATTATAATATATTGCTTTTCAATCATTTTAAACAAGTAGGTTTTTTTATATAGTGGTTTTTCTGTAAAATAAAAGAATAACATGAATTAATATTTAGGTGAGTGAGAAAATCAATTAAGAAAGTACCTGCATAAATTTTTAAGAGAATGAAAGTGAACGCAAAACATTCTTTTAATAGTTGTTGTATTTGGATTATTTTATAGTAGTAAATATTAAAAAGATTTATTAATGTTAAGATAATGTGTAACATTTTTAATCAGAAATTTAAGTTACTAGTGTTAAATTCGAAGGTACCAACTTAGAAGTTAATTTTTCCTAAAAAATATTGTAGGATCTAAATTTTAGTATGTAAGTATTTTTTTAAAAAGTGTAAAGATTGAAATTTTTTTTTGTTTATAAACCGTAATTTTAGAAAATAAAACTTGTATATTTTAAATTTTTATTAATACATGGATTAAATATTATATTATGATATATAAAATTTAGTCGGTCTATGCCTGTTAAATTTGTTTCTTTTTCAAGTATTACTGGGTTTTCAAAATCAAAATTATGTAAATATTTTATTGCATGGTCTGAAAGAGCTGTATTAGGTTTTAGAGGTGTAAGTTTTTTAATTTTAATAGAATTTTTATGTTGAGTAATTTTTTGGATAGATATTGTTTAGTTTGACCTATATAATATTTTTCACAATTCAAACAATTTATTTTATAAATGATTTCGGATTGGTTTAAGATTTTAGTTTGATCTTTTAATGGACTGTAAATTTTTTTCCCAGAGTGTTATGATTTTTATAAGAAGTTAGGATATTGTATTTTTTAAGGTCAATTTCAATTTTATTAGATAATTTAGGTATGTATGGAATAGTGATATAAGTTTTTTTGTTAGAAGTTCAGATTGAAGGTAATTATTAAATTTTGGTCCAAAGAGGTTTGGTTGTAAATGTATATCATTTTTATTATTGATTTGGTTTTGGAATTTTATTTTATTTAGCCTGTATTTAATTTGTTTTTGAATAAAACTTTTAGAGTAATTGTTTTTAATTAGCATGCCATTAATTTTATTTAGATTAGTTTTGTGATGTTTTGGATCAGAAAGGATTATTGCTCGGCACACTTTTTTTGTATTTTATTGATGTATATGAGTTTTAATTTTCTGTTTTAATGTTTTTTAGATACTAATTAGTTTCAATTGTATTGTTATTATTTATTGTAAGTGTTAAGTCTAGAAAATTAATAATTCTATTTTTTATCCTCTAGTTCTATAGTAAATTTTAATCTATTATGAAGTTTGTTAAAAGTATTATGTATGTTATTGATTTCATTTTGATTGGAAATTATAATAATGTCATCTACGTATCTTTTGTAGAAAATTAAATTTGGTATTTTTCTAATAATTTTTGTTCTAGTTTTTGTAGGACTAGTTCTAATATTGTGCTAGAGAGAGGATGTCCCATTGCTACTCCGAAAGTTTGGGAATATATTTGATTATTAAATGTGAAATTTAAGTTAGAATTTAAAATAAATTTAATTATTTCTACAAAATCAGATTTTTTTATTTTGTGAATTTTTTTTTTTTTTCCAATAAAATTTAATAGAATTATTTGCTAATTCAATGGGTATATTGGTATATAGTGAGATAAAATCTAAAGAAAAAATTTTGTAATTTTTTGGAACTGAAAAATGATTAATTTGTTTTTTAAAAGACCAAGAATCTTTAATACTGTATTTATTTTTATTAGTTATATTAGTGAGGATTTTTGAAATACATTTAGAGAGTTTATATGTAGGACTGTTATATAATGCTACAATAGGTCGTAAGGGATAATTTAATTTATGAAGTTTTGGGAGGCCATAAATTTTAGGTGCAGTACCATTATGTGTTATTAATTTTGTATATGTTATTAAATCAATGGAGTTGGAGTCATATAGTTGTTTTATGAATTTATTATTTTTATTTTGAATAAGAGTTGTAGGGTCGTTATTTAGTTTTTTGTATGTATTAGTATCTTGGAGAAGGTTATTCATTTTATTATCATAGTTTTTTTTTTCTAAAATTACAGTTGTTTGAGTTTTATCGGTTTTAACAATTAATAAATTGGGATTTTGTTGTAAAAAAGTTTTGGTAGTTTTAATTTGTTTTAGAAAATTTTTATTTTTAATATGTTCTATAGGATTAAGTAGTTTTTATTTGTATTTTGGTAATTAGTAATTATGTTACAAATTTTATTTCTAATATTTAGTTGTTCATTCTCTTCTAAGTTTAGTATTTGATTTTTTATGTTACATATGATATTGTTAACAGGTAATTTTTGGTTATTATTAACGACATTATAATTTGGTCCTAATTGTAAAATATTTAAGAGTTGTTCTGGGATTTTTGATTACTTAAATTTTTAATAAAATTATTATTACTTTGAGAGTTAGTTGGTTGTTTTGTTTGTATATTTATCAAAATATTGATTTTTTTAGGTGAGTTTGTTGATGTATATGACATTTTTTTTAAATCTGAAGTGATATTTTTATGTAAAACGTTTTCAATTTTTTTCTTAAGTTTATAATTTTTTGTTTATAATAATTTAATTGTCCGTAAGAATCATTTATTAAAAGGGTTAAAATGGAATAGTTGAATTTGTAACGAATATTTTCAAATTTATATTGAAGTTTTGTGTTTTTAAAAACAAAAATTTTTTCAAGTTTTAATTTTATTAATTTTGGTGTTAAATTATATCTTTTGCAGGCACGTAAGTAATTGATTCTCTCACTCACCTTTACAATTTTAAAGCTGTAGTTTTTCAAGAGTCTTAGGTCTTCCAAAGATGTTGAAACGACATTGTTATTCGGAAGTGGATGGTAGTTGTAGTCTATGATGAGAGAGTTATTTTCAGTAAAATTGTTCAGTGTTGTTGGAAGTATGGTATTTTTTTTTGGCTATTGGTTATTTAAGTTACTTGGTTTTAAAATTTTATATCGTATTTCTAAAGCAATGATGGCAACCTCAATTAATTAAAAAAACACGTCGAAGTAATTTTAAGTTCAGAAAATATTTTATTTTAAATAAAACGCTATGTATATTTTATATATTTTAGATGGGAATCATAATTCTGAATTTTTTATTCATTTTATAGCATGTCTATCAAATACTGTTTTTGAGACAAAAATTCCTTTTTGAAATTCTGACAGCTAACGTTCAAAAAATGGACTGTAGCACCTACTTGAAATGAGATAGGAAGTTAAAATCTAATTAAACTTGTAGTTTAAAGATTTCTTTACCATCGCTACTTGTTGAAATATCAATCTTTGCCTGAAATTTATTCTAATTTCTAAATTTGAACTATTCAGCGTGAATTAAAAATGTAAAAAAATCTATTTCCTTGGTCGAATTAGAGATAAAATTTGCTACAAAATGACAATACATGTTCCTATACCTAAACCAAATCGTTTTAGAGTTATTTCCAAAAAGCTAAAAATTTTAATTCATTACCCATTAAGTTGAGAATGCTATGAATTATTGCTATGGATGCGAGAAATAATTTTTTTAATGCCAAGTTTTGGATGCTTGTAATTTCAATCTTTTAAAATTATTGCTAAAAAAGTTGTAATGGATAACAATAACAAAAATAATGTTTAATCAAATCAAGAAATGTTTAATTTACTTTCACAGAAAATACGATAAAATTCTTAATAGAACAATAATAAACCAAAACTAACCACACTTACTTCCGATGACCAAAGATAAATTTAGAAGAATAAAAGCAAATTATGTGCGTTTTGGAAGAATTGATAAAGCTTTAAATTAATCAAAAATTGTAGAAAAAGAGATGAATACCTTGGCTAATTCTGACGCCTCTATTGAGCTACCGAAAAAGATCTGGAAGTCAGTAGATGTTCAGTAGAGAGGCTCTTGAAGAAGCATCACTTTTACGATTACAAATTCTTGCTTGTTTTAAACCTTCATCCTCCTATGACGACAGAGTTAACTTGAATGAGATGCTGATCCAAAACAGAAACTGTCGGGTCAGGTTTAATTTTAATGTGTTTTGTCATATAATAGATTACGGGCGTTACCTGAATTTATTACGGACTATGATAGCAGATTTTCTTGACAACATACCTTAAGAAGAAGATGTTAGTATTTACTTGTGAAGCTCGCGAAGCTCAAAAACTCTCTTTAATGTTAGAAGACAGGTGCAGATAAGAAGGTTAGGACCATGGAACTATCCTGTAAGACACCTTTGGACTTCTACCTTTGCGGACATATGAAACAACAGTTCTTCAATACACGGTGAACACGAAGAATAAATTTTAATGTTTGACATTAATTTTAAGGTTGTTAGATTCGTTTACTCTAATGAAGTCAAGGTACTATTTATCAATTTTTTTCCACCACGATACAGTTTTACACAAGGGCTTAGTTTTTCGGGTAAATTTTCGATTTTTAATAAAAATATTTGCTATCTTTCAGAAACTATAAATTTAAATTTAAAAAAAAACACATAACCCGAATACGAGCAAACGAGTCGATAATGAAATTTTACCGTCGTGTGTAACATTGTATTTTTTTTTATTGCGAAGGTTAAAGAAAAACCGAGAGAAAAACTCAATAATTTTCCAGACAGAAATAAGAAAAGCAGTCAAAAATTAAATTGCAGTTGGTTCGTTTGGTATGTTGCTATAGTTACACCAAATAAATAATTGTTTCACATCAATTTTTCAATTTTGATCCGTATGAATCTCAAGATCTCAAGAATGTGTGAAAACGAGGTAGAGCAAGAAAACATTCCGGTATGTGTGAAGAAAGAACCGTTAGAAGCAAGTAGCTAAATTATTGCCTCAAAAATCGCGATTAATATATGAAAAAGAGTACACATGTTTTCAAAGGTGGAAAATAGCAAAGAAGATTAATAGTTTATGTGAAACGGTACTTCTGGCATATTTTTCTGAAAAAGCAAAGAAAGTGAATCCATCAACATTGTGGTCTTATTATTCGATGCTGAAGTCTACAATTTTGGTCAACGAAAATTGTGACATTTCAATGTAAGTAACGTCAAATTTAGTGTATAATTTTTTTTGCTAATACAAATTGTTGTTTACAGATACAGTAATCTAATTGCATTATTGAAGACACTATGTGATGGTTATAAACCTAAGAAATTGAACATTTTTGAACCTGATGATATCATGCGATTTATAAAAGAAGCTCCCGATGATGATTATTTGTTTATGAAGGTTGTGGCGGTGATGGGTTTATATGGGGCATGCCGGTCCGATGAATTGTATAAATTAGAGATGTCTAATATTGATGATAGAACATCAGTAATGATCGTTCAACTGATTGATACTAAAACCAAAAAAGATCGGTCCTTTTGTATAACTGACCAAGAAGTGGGTGTTTTGGACATCATAAGAAAATGTATCGGCTTACGTCCTAAACACGTTCCTCATAATAAGTTCTTTATTAACTATAGACAAAAAAAGAGTACTATCCAGCCTGTAGGCATAAACACTTTATATAAAGTCCCAAGAAAAATTGCCGATTTCCTAAATTTACCGGATTTAAAAAAAATACAGTCGTCATTGTTTTAGACGATCTGCAGCCACAATTATGGCAAACTCAGGGGCTGACATGGTGACAATAAAGCGCGCAGGGGGATGGAAGTCATTATCAGTAGCTGAAACTTATATAGAAGATTCAGTACGAAGTAAAATTGAAGTTTCAAAGAAGATACTACTTCGGTCAACGAGTGGGATCGTTAGTAATACTACATCTTCTGTATGCCAGTCTGTTCATCATTCTGAACACCGTTCTGTTCCGGACATCCATGTTTCGGGAAATGTGAATTGTACGATCAAGTTATTATCATTGAAAACACTACAGATAATTAAGTTATACCTAATAATAATTATTTCAAATAAAAATAGATACCTACTTAATTAAAGTATTTTATCTATCCTTGCTGTTAAAGTTCCATTTTATGTACCCTTACGGTTAAAATGGTACTTTAATCTGGTGTTTTGAGTTGAATAAAGTATACTTTAACCTTTGCAATAAAAAAAGTTTTTTTTATAATTGTTTTGTTTAATAATTTTAAAGATATTGTTAAATAAAAGTCATTACATAAACTTAAAAGAATGAAAAAAAACAAAGCGTTTGAGAAAAAAATAGTTTAAATAAAAGTTGTAGTTCTTAAATATTATTGTTGAAACAAAAAACTGTTCGTGGTCGTTGTATCTGGGCAATAAAAATTGGGCACCTATAATTAAACTTACTATTATTTTTAATAATATTGTATAAGAGGTACTATTTTCGAAAATATTCTACAAAATTAAAAGTGAAATATGGCTGTCAGTCTAGTCATCGAACAAAATAAGTTCATGTTTAAATATAATTAGTAATTCTAATTTTAAAAAACTGATAAAAAACAGGGATGAGTAAAAACGTAAATTTGTATTAATTTTTAAGACACCGAAGTAAATTATTTGTGCTATAGACATAGACAAAGAAAAAATTTCGTTGTAGAACAACAATTATATTATTTTTATTGATAATGCTGTCAATTTTCAAAACATTTCCTTTAATTATGTGACTACAGCTTTAAAATTAATTAAAACTCATCTTGTCATCTTTGGAATCTAATTACCAATTCTGAGAAATTTTACTTGTTTATTTGTCACAAAAATAATTTATTTTACGTTAATATCTTTCATTCATAATTAGATTATGAAGATGAGATTTAATTAAAGTTAAAGTCGAAATTACAGTCCAATATTAAAAAAATATATTCGAAATTTGCAATTTTATTAACAAATATAATACTGTATGTATTGTAAAAATTTAATTAATATAAATACTTCAAATAAAAGTTGTAGACAATGTAATTTTTAATTTTAATTTTATTTATAATTTTTTTGAATATTAATATTCTTAAAGAATGTATTGAAATAATATTGTATTTGACTCAGTTATTACTTGTCGGATCAAACAAAAATGTAAACCAAAGTTGTATATTGCTAATATCTATACAAAAAAAATAGCAAACCGATATTTTTGTAGATTAGAGCCAAAAAATATCCATATCTAAAGTGTTTTTAGTTGTTTCCAATTTTAATCAAAAATTCAATACAAACTTCTAAACGGAGAGTTTTATCAAAATCGAACCTACGATTGTTAGCGCAAACTTCTGACATCGAAGGATAACTTAGTTGATAAAAATATATTTTTTTTTAAATTTGTCACATTTGTTACTGAGTGAGCATTTTCGACTATACAGGTTCGAAAAAGTCGCGGCAGCATAAACTTACATTTTTTTAAATAGAACATACCATATTTTCTTTAAGGTTTGACCTCAGTAAGAACTTTAAATATGGTACTCCATGGATTATTGTTTATTTGGACGGTTCATGGAGTAAACGGTTTTATGGAAACAATTACAATGCCCTTGCGGGAATGGTATGACATACATATACCGGCTTCTTCTTTCTTAGTTACACATTTACCCTATGTGTACTTTTAAATAAAAAAAAATCAAATCATTGGTGCAATATAGGTAACCAGTTATACTACCACGTTATACTTGCACAAATCTGCAAAAACAATAATTTATTAACGCAAACAAATAACTAATGAAAACAAGGTTAGTAAATTAACATTTTATCAATAAACTTTAACAATATTTAATAGGTATTTATTGCTTTAATGACCTAATAAATACTCAAAATGTCCACCTTGCCTTTCTAGAGAATAAGCTAAGTGGTCTTGAAAGCAACGTAAAGAATTTTGAAAAAATTGTGGATTCATTTCATTACATGCAGTGCGTATACGATCTTTTAATTCGTCTAAGTTTAGAATGGTTACATTATTATAAACTTTACCTTTTAGGTTACCCCATAAAAAAAATTATTAGGAGCCAAGTCTGCTGATCGGGGTGGCCACAAAATAGGCCCAAATTTTCCAATCCAGCGTCTTTCAAAAGTGTCGTTTAAAAAGTTTTTTATTATATTCGTCCAATGTGTCGAAGCACCATTCATTTGCCACCAGAGTTCAATAATATTAAGCCTTCCAATTGCTGGAATTATGTACTCTCCCAATAAATACAAAAATTTTACAGTTAAATTTCCGCCGATAAGAGAGTTACTTACGCATCCTAGCCAAACATTAACCTTTTGGGGGTACTGTGTTTGAGTTAAGTTTTGGATATGAGGATTGGTACAGGACTAGTATTTGGATTAATAAAAGGGACATTTGTAGTTTTTTTATGGAAAAATAAAGGATTAGTACAAACCGGAAATTCTGAGAGTTGACCTCCCCATTGAAAGTAAAGGGAGCTTTAATAGTAAATATTATTTCTTCATTTACATTCAACGAATAGAACATTGTTTCAAAAAAATGGGTACGCTTTATTTTATCTTCCTCGGTAAGTTGTTGATGATTTAAAATATAATAGGGTTTATACTTAAATTCTTTTAGGGTTTTGTATACCAAGCTATACGAAATTTCAAAATGTTTAGCCACATCTAAAAGTGATCCTGTAGGCCGTTCCTCAACATAACAGAGGATATTTCTTTTCATTTCTTCGGTTAGAATATGATTGGTTTTGCTTCTTTTTCTATGACCAGTTATAACACAAACAAACAAATTTGTTAAAAATATTGAGAATGGTTTTCGCACAAGGTAGTGGACTGAAAACATGTCCTGGACGTTTCTCAAGCTACGATTTTGTTGGTACCACATAAGGATTGTCACTTTTTATTCATTATTATACCTGTTCATTATATATTTCACTAGTAATTAATTAATAAAAACTCAATACTAAAGAACAAGTTCACATAAAATGATTGTAATATTGACCTTTGCATACTTGATTTTATTTAATCTTAATTATTTTTTTTATCATGTATTGCTGTTACTTATTTAGATTGCAAGCATTCCTGAAAAATTTGCAGTTACTAATCGATTTCAAACTATTTTTTTTAAATGATTAATTTTTGTAAATTGCAAAATTCAAAGGTGGTTAAGTGTTCCCTTTTTACTGAATAACACTGTATATGACCGTAGGTTGGTTTATTTCCTCCTCGATTAGTAGACTGAAAATTTAAGCTTTCTTATAGGAGAGGCAAATCAAATACACACTTTACGGTGTAATTCTGGCGACGTTTCATGCTGCGAGGGTGAGCTCTTCTTCAGGCCACTTTATTAGGTATAAAACACACAGAAAATATATAATAATTTCAACTGACTTAGAATATGAAACAAACAAAATATTTATTAATAAACCATTAAATTGAAAAGATATAAAAGTAATACTTTTTTTAAAGCATTACACTTACAATAACTGTGCACCATTGGTCAGCACACAAGCCTCTTCCTCCTGTTAGGTGCATTAAGTTATCAATGTTCGAGTTATTTTTTGTTTGTTGCACCAAACTTGGTTAAATTTAACAGTAGGTTAAAAACAATCGTTACTATGCTTAATCCTTGGATATTATTGTGTGGTGCAACTAGGTCAAAACTAAGAATGATATCGAATTATGTTATACATTCTGCTTGTCAACCATAAAAATTTTCTAAACTAATCATATGGTAAGTTTTGTTGGGGAACTGGAACAACAGTGAAAAGTGTGAGAATATCTGTTCCAAATTTCATTATAGTCGAATCTATAGTTTCGCAGCTATGACAGTTTCAATAAAAGGGTGACAAAATAGATCTCAAAATATTTACTTAAAAATTAAAAAATGTTATATAAATCAAAATTTTCATAAAAAAAAACAAAAATATACATTCTAAGATGAGTAAAATAACGTGTGGAAATAAAAATAATTAAAAATAATCTATTACTTAATATTTACTTAGTGTACGAAGAGCATCTTTTCATTTCTGGTATTTCATATGCTCCTCTTTTATTGTATTGTTGTAATTTACGTATTATCTAAAATATTTCTGATTCATCATAAGAGAGTATATCTGGTTTTGTTGGCCAACGCCAAGAAAACATTCCACTTTTTTCCATGTGTAAGATTTTTACTTGTCTATCTTCCGTAGAAATTACTTTGCCGGGATATGGTTCTGAATTATATTAAACTAAGACGTAATCTCCTTTTATAACTGAGATGCAATCGCCAGGTTCCTCTTCTGACGACAAGATCAATTTGTCACCAGAATATTCAGAATCGTCACAATCAGAATTTGATGTACTATCAAACTTTTTGTCTTTACCTTTCCATTCGCCACTAATGTGTTTTTTAATTGATTTTGAGCTCCCTTCTTCCTTATTTTTTCTTTTTTCTTTTTCTCCCTTCATTTGTCTTCGTTTATTATCTTTATTTTTTTTTATATTTTTCATTTTCTCTTCTTTTTTTTAAATTTAGATAATCTGATGTTGTAATAAGCTCTGCACCAGAGCATACCATTTTTTCTTTTTCGTTGTACATCTACCGGTTGTTTAAGTGTATTTTTTTTAAGTAAACGAAGTAGGTATTCTTTTTTGTTTTAAAATTGTTTAAGCCCCATATTATCAATTTAAAACCAAATTGTGGTAACTGGGCCACCATGGCCCAATTACCTCAATATGATATGTCCCAGTTCCCCGATTTTAAAAAATGACGGGGCAACTGGGTCATAGTCGTTAGGAACCAACAACACAAGAATTAACCTCAAATAGTACCAGGAATGAATTATTTCTACCATATTTTTGATTTATAACCACAATATTTTAAAAATGTACTTACCGTAGCTTAGGCACCAACTTCTTAATCATTTAATGTATACGTATCCACAGAAACGTTCGAATTAAGCAAAAATTTTGAAGCACTATACGGGCGTAGAATAACAATACCAGTTGTTTTTAGCAAATGATTGGAAGGTTTACCAACTACAAAAATCAAACATAACTGATTTCTTTTTCACGCGAGAATTTTGAATGGGTGTCCAGTTACCCCGGTGTCTCAGTTAACCATTCTGACCTTATTAAATAAAATATTTATAACAGTTTTGTTGTTCGTTCTGGTGTTTTTAAAGCGAGTTTATTTCTTATGTGTACAAAGTTTTGAATGGACACATAAATAATACGTCCAAGTGTGCCAACAAAGCGAGATGATGTTGATTTTTTTTTGCAATGTTGATTACTTCAATGTTATTCAAGTGAGAGAATTATGAAAGTATAATAGTAAAAAGCTTAGTCTTTGGTAATAGTAAAAATAATGAAGCGGTTCAGGACAGATTAATCGGATAAGAGTGAGTAGAAACAATTATTTAATTTTTTGCACTCTAACTCTCTCTAACACTCTACTACAAATATCTTTTTCTCTCCTATTCTAATAAACGATCAATAGTGATTAAAAAATCAGCAAAATTTACCACACGTACTTTACAAGACCTGGCAATAATACGTCCAATAGTCAATTAATTTTATGTTAGAAAGAGAGTGAGAGAATTGACCCTCTTGTTTCCATATTTGAGATGAAACAGAACTAAAGTTCAGTTATTGGTGAGCGTACAAGTTCAAGAAATACGTTTAATTATATTAGAAAACGCCATTCCAGTTATAAACTAAAATTAATCACCACAGTTAACGTAAATTTCATACTAATGTTGTCGTACAGATAGAAAGTACATAAGGTTACGTGTTGTGAAAATTAAAAACCAAGAAACCCTTCTACTTTTTGATTTGATCGGTTGTTGAATCAAGGTAGAATAAAGGTCGGAAAGATTGCATAATGACGAACGGGGTAACCAATTATAATTAACACCCTAATAAAGGACTATTTAAGAGTCAGCACGAGGTGTTTGGAAAGATCCAAGTTTATACATGCATTTATTTATTTATGTATTTGTATGGTACATTACACAAATACTGTATTGTGATGTAAGTGTTATGTATGGTGCCCCCAGAAAATCAGTATAAACCTGTATAGTGTGGTGACGAAACCGTGTGCAATAGTGGATTGGTTTGTCCTGGCAAAGCATTTACTTCAAGGTTTAGGGAAAATACTAAAACCTAAACATGCCAACCCTCACCCACCCTAGTGTTCACATGTCATAATATTAATTAAGTGGGTAAACTTTATAGAAGGTAAATAAGAACATAAAATATAACAGCACAGCCATTGCATGACGACATATAATGGACCGGTCCAAGAGGTTCGTTTCCACAGCCACAATTTGAATTAAAAATCGCACCCCATTTGAACAACATAGAGTTGCATTTTGAATGGCCTGTTCTTATGCCATTTACTTTTGACCAAATTTTTCTTTTTTGCCGGGACTTCTATTGTTGGATCATCAATAAGATGTTTATTGAAAAAAATTCCAGACCATAATTTTTTCCACTCTTCAACTTCAGAAAAAGACGTACTTAAGTAGTCTTGCAACCATATAGGACTTCGAGATTTAAGTCTTTTAGCAGGAGCGTTGTTAATGTCATTCCAAATTGGCAATTTTTTGTTAAGTTGGCATTTATCCCATTCTCGTTTTAATGCAGCTTTTCGTCGAATGTTCGATGGAGTAATATTACAAAGAACAGGAAGCAAATCGAGAGGAGTAGATTTAATGATTCCACTAATTATACGCATAGTGCAATTCAACTGAGCATCTATTTTTTTTTTGTATGATAACTATTCAACCAGACAGGAGCACAATATTCTGCTGTAGAATAAACTAATGCCAATGCAGCTGTACGAAGTGTCTTTGCATCTGCTTCCCAAGTTGTTCCAGCTAATTTTTAAATGACATTATTTCTTGTTTTCATTTTTTGTTTGACTTTTTCTAAATGATCTTTGTAAATTAAAAACGTATCTAAAGTTACTCCCAGATAAACTGGGTTAAAATTATGGTTTAACTTTGTATTATTAAAGATAACATTAAGTTTTTACTTTTTCCTCTATTACTTAAATGAAAACAAGAAACCTCTGTTTTTTAATATTGGGGCATAATCGCCATTTTTGAAATAATTTTCCATAATACGCAAATCATCAGATAGTTTATTTTCAATTTCGAGAAAATCTGAATGTTGAAATGAAATTGCCATATCATAGGCGTAGACGAACTTTGGACATTGTAATGAAGGAAGATCAGAAATATATACATTAAATAGAATAGGTGCAAGAACCGATCCCTGTGAAAGACCATTATTTAAAAATCTATAATTACTGCTTTTATCAATATATATTTTCAATAAAAGAAATCATTTTGGAACAAAGAATGACATTAAATAATTTAAAAAGTAAACCTTCTTTCCACACGGTATCGTATGTAGCAGTTAAATCTAAAAAGGCAACTCCAGTTTTAAGTTTTTTCTGAAATCAAGCTTCGATATGTGCTGTTAATGCCAATACTTCATCACAACAACTTCTACCGGATCGAAATCCTGCTTGTTCAATTGGTAATTTCTCTTCTATTAACGGATTAATTCTTTGAAAAATTAATCTTTCCAAAACTTTATAAATTACACTTAACAAACTTATTGGACGATAAGAAGTTGAGTCTGTAGGACATTCGTTTTTCTTTAAAATTGCCACGACTTTAGATTTCTTTAAATCTGTTGGTAACTTACCTGTATTATAGATATTATTGAGAAACATAAGTGGCCACTTCTGTACGAAATCCATATTTTCCATTAATGAATTCCATTTTACATGCATTAAGTTGCCCTTTTACAAATTTTAGGTTTTACAACTATGACATTAAAATAAAGAGATTAGCACTTACTACGATTATAAAATTCACGTAATGCAGTTTTCAGGAAATTAGTACAATTAAGCCTGCTTTTAGTAGCGGTACGTAAACACAATTCAAAATTACTGATAATTATTTATGTCCTTGCAATAATTTTTCAATTCAAAACATTTTCCATTTACTTTTGAATGTCCAAAATTTTCAATAAAATGTAACTATTTAAATATAATTTCTTTAAAATATAACATTAAATTTAAAAAATTTTGTCACTTTTAGAAAATGATTTAATTCTAAATTATTATGTTGTTTTTATGAAACATATTATTAATTCTTTAAAATCTTTTAATAAAACTTAATTTTATATATAATTTATATATTTGAAATTTTGATTCTTAACTCTAATTTAATTTCATTATTATCTAAAATTAGTATATTTATAAATTAACTTTTCGCTCGTTTTCCTTGCGGGCTTTTCTTTAAATTAATATATAATGTATTTAAAATATCTCCTTGTAATTATATTATAAATTTCAATTTGTATTAATAAATATTTATAAAAAAAAAAAAATAATACACACCCATACCCATTGAATCGAATATTAGATGAAAATTTAACGCAACAACCGTTTAATAGCAACACAAACAGAGAAGAAGTTCTTATATTGTACTGCTAAAGGACCAAGTTTTGATAAAGTCCTTAAAAGGACTTTATGTACTATTTTTATCATATCACTGCAAGAAGATTCCTCCTTAAATTCATCCAGATTTATGTCCAGCTGAGCAAATATCTGGAGGATTTGCGATTGTAAGTCTTTCTTCATATTCTTTTGTAGAAAAATAATTAATGAAGAAAGTTGTAATGGCATGTAGCACCAAAACGTGTGACAACCGCCGTAAAAACGTCTAACCTATTGGCTAAGTTATTCTACAGAGTTATTCTACAGAGTTTAGATTTTTAGTTCATGTGCTTTAAATTCCCAGAGAATTTTTGAATTTCAATGAGATGTGACAGAACAATGCAATTGCAGGTACAGGGTGCAAGATCTCTTTAATCTGGGGCACCCTTGAAGTTGTTAATCCCAATCAGATACGTTTTGGCGTAACAAGTAGAAATATAAAAATTACAGTTAAGTTGGGTTTACAGTTCGAACTTTTCGACTTTTGTCTCATAATTTCAACTCTTTTCTACTGGTTAGTTGAAACATCGGTATCTGTATCGGTATCGGTAATCGATAGATTAGCTATTGAAACATGTGTCCGAGTAAAGTTTTTGGTGTTTTTCTGTTTGTTAAATAGACGCTGCAGTTTAGTGTTCTTTTCCTTTGAACATTCTATATATTTAAATATTAATTTTATATTAGTCATTTAGTATTAATTATTTTATTTTAAAATAATGCACACAAGAAACAATATATTAGAATCCATTCAGCAAAACATGGAAAAAGCGTAAAATAATTTAAAACAGCGAAAATTTATGTTTTACAACAGATTCTCTCTGGGCACGAAGCAATACTTTGCTATGTTCGGTTGCTGTTTACCAAACTTCGTAGTAGTATGGTTTGTTTGTTAACCTTGTTTTCTTTTTTTGATTGGATTTTTACAGGTAATAATATTTTATTTGCATGTAGTTGAATAAAAAAAAAATAATAATTACAAACAATGTTCATCAGATAAAATCAAATTCATTGACTCAGACTTTAAAATTTCTTAACCGATTTCATTCCAATTCAAATTTACACATATTTTTTGGATAAATAATCAAGCTGAAACATTCAAAATATAACATATCAATTTTTGGATAGTTTAAGATAAATTTTCAAAAATGTGGACTCATCTGAGAAATTTATAATTGTTGCAGGTGATAAAACACCAATCTTGCGTTTGCATTCGTGTGTTAAGTTTGACCTGATCTTAACTGATCAAATTAATATCATATCAACTACTAATGATAAGAATAAGTTTGTAGAAACTAATTTAGATGTTTTTACAGGTGTGGAAAAATGTGTAATCAAATTGAAACCAGAGGCAGTACCAGTGGTGAGACCTCCGAGAAGGGTACCAATGGCAATTAAACCCAAATTAAAGTTGTCCTTGGATCAATTAGCAAGAAACAAAATTATTCAAAAGGTAATTTATTCATAATAATGCAATGTACAACATAAATATCCAATATGTCACTATTAGAATAAAGAGAGACGAGAGAAAGCCCCAAAAACTAAATAAGTTTGTGTGGGGCTCCTACTTGGGAGTCTATAACCCTTTCACATCGTATCAATGAACAAACAATTGCTTTGATCAAATAAAGGTGAGCAGAACGAGCTTCAAGGAAGGAACAGTAACAAAAAAAATCTTATCTATATTCTTGCAAAGGTAGGTATTATATTGTTTAAAAAAAATTATAAATTTTGTGTCTAGTATAGTAAATGCAACGCGCCTCTGTTAGTATTTAGTACCAACCATTTAATTCGTTCTTTGAATAATGTGATAGAATTTATATGAAACAAATATTTTCTGTATATTTCGGGTAAAAAATTATAGATAGTTTTCGACATATAGTCAACTTTTATGACCTATAGATTTTTTAGTTTTAGGGAGAATTAGATCTTTTCTAACTCTGGTTCTAGTAGAACAATGTATCGTACGTATAACTGTCTAATATCCATCAATTTGTTTTCTTTGAATAATCCGCAGTAGGGTAAGTTAAGTTCTTTGAGAAAATAATTTTTAATACTTTTTATGAATGATTTAAAGTTTTTTTAGATAGGTTGAATGTGTCAAACCCCACACAAGGTTAGTCCCTCGTTAAGCATTCAATTGCATCTACTGCAGAGAAAGTTTATCTAAAACCAAACTGTTTTTTGGAAATGAATTTAGATGTACTTAGATATTTTACAAGTCGCACCTTTATTTTTTTTTCGACTATTTTCGCAATTGAACTAATTAGTGAGATAGGTCTATAATTACTCATATTGTTTGTAGGAGCCTCTATATATAGTATATGTATTACAATGGCAGTTTTAAACTCATCAGGGAAAACGTCATTTATGAAAATTTTAATTATTAAATGAACAAGTGGTTGTCCAATTACTGAAGCAATCTCTTTGAGTACATCACTTTTTATATAGTCAACTCCAGGTGCCTTTCCGGATTTTAAAGAGCAAAAGATCTAATTGAACTTTTAGTACTAACAGAGAGAGGAGGAAGATGTGGAAATTTTGCGGCAATGATTTCTCCCACTTTTGAGAAAAAATCGTTGAACGCATTTGCTAAATCTAATGGGTTAGTTAATATTACGTTATGTACAGTACATATCTTTTCTATATACTTTTTTCCTCCGGTTTATCAATTTTCCTAATGATTTTCCATAAGTGTGTAGTGTTATATTTATGTTGTTCAATTTTGTATTATTGTAATAATTATATTTTGCTGATCTAATTATGTGGTTTAGTTTATTTCGAAAATTTTTACAGTTTACTTTATGGATCATGTTTGTAGGGTCTTCTTTATGTTTTTTAAAATAAAAGTTTTTTGAATCGATGGATTTTATGATACCCTTAGTTATCCAATCTTTACGTTTAATTTGGTCCTGCTTGATTTTTTTTATCTCCATATTTTTAAGAGTAATGTTATTGATAATACCAATTAGTTTTTTAGTTTTGATATTGATATTTGTTTCTTTCTTTCTTTCTTGAAACTTTGTATCACAAGAAGAAACAGATGATCCAGAGTTGACAGAAATAGTTCATAGTCTACAAAGCATTGTAAACGTTACAGAAAGTAAAAACAAATAAATTCCAGAAAGAAACATCAGTTGACAAAGTGTTATATGTTGTAAGAGAATACACTAAAGAGAAAGGCCAAAAAGTGTTCACAGCAGTTGCTCTCTTATTATAATATAAAAAATGATTTAACTGTAGTTGAGGATATTTTGTTCTATATGAACCTAATAATTGTACCTTGTTCTTTGCAGCAAGATATGCTTGTATTGGCAAACTTTAAAAGCTGATGTTATTTAGTTTGTGATGGGTTGTAAGACTTGTGAAAAGTATAGGCTAAAAAAAATCGAAACCTTTAATTAATCATTACATTCCAAATAGGCCATTTCCTAAGTTAGCATCTGTCATTTGTCAGTATGCAAAACATAATTATCTCATAGTATCTGATTAATTTTCAAAGTAGCTTAAAGTTATTCCTATCGCAAATAAAACTTCCAAAGAAGTAATAACAAAGATGAAAACTGTGTTTGCAACCCATGGGGTCTCTGATACCTTTGTGGCAGACAATATGCCACATTTGACATATAAGTTCTGTAGCGATTACAATTTTGAATTAGTAAGAAGCAGCCCTAATTATCCAAAAAGTAATGGCTTTGCAGAGGCAGGAGTTAAAATAGCAAAATTAATTCTGAAAAAAGGTTCTGACTTAAATAGTGCGTTGCTGAACTACATAACAACTACATAACAAGTAAAATCATTGAAATAGGTTACACGTCCTCTGAACTGCTTATGGGCAGAAAAGTAAAACCGAAGTTACCACATAGTCAAAAACCATTAATAAAAGTAGCAAACACTGCATTAGCTTATAAAAACATTATAAATAAACAGGCACTAGCAAAGCAATATCATGATATGCACTCCATCGCACAGGGTGAATTTAAGTCAGGGGATAACGTAACACTAATAAATCGAGACGGTACTTGGTAATCAGCTCAAATTGTAGCCAAATGTAAAGAACAAAGGTCGTATAAAGTGTTAACTCAAAAAAATGTGCTTTTGAGAAAAAACAGCTCACACCACAGACATTCGTTAAATGAAACAACATTTAAAAATTTAAATGATAATTGGTATAATTTAAATAATAATTTGAAACAGAGTGTCTCACCCATTGATACTGAAGATCTGGTGAAACAAGTATAGGGACAACTAGGATAAGACGAATACCAACTAAATTTAATGATTATGTTCTTAATTAATAATTTAGTTGTATTATATAATTCTTAAGAAGAGGAAACGCGCGCTGACAATAGTAGTGAAAAGAAGACTGATATTTTGTAATTATTTGATTATTCATGCAGTTCACATGTTGTAAAAGTAAGTGTTTATTAAATGTCTTGCATTTCATCATGTAGGTTATGTCATGTAGGTTATGTGATATTAGAGTGATTCAACGACGAATATATTTTTAGCAGGATTATCTTGAGAAAAGGCATGAATCTAGTCAGTGTGAGTGGGTTTAGGATACACCGAATGACCTAATTCTTCGTTTAATTTCAACGACAACGTTAAGGAATGGGAGGCAACCTTTTTTTTAATTTTTAGAACAAACTTGATATCAACGTGTCGTTGATCGAGATTTTCAAGAAACGTATCTAGAGAGGGTTACTATGGAGTCAAAAGATGAATCTGTCATCAACATGCCTAAACCACACGTTAGGTTTTAATAACAATAGTGGCTTCCATAAAGATTAGGAAACAACATAAGATGATTCCATAGCACAACCTGAAATCTGTTCGTAAAAATTGTTATGGAATTGAACGTAAGTGAACAAAAGGCTCCTTTATATGAGACTTATCACTCCTACATCTTTACCCTGTTGAGATGGTATTTGTTTGATTATAGTAAGAGAATCTTGAAAAAAGATTTATGACGTCATACCCAAACTAACAAAGGATGATAGGAATTTACCACCAAATTCCCCAAAACATTGAACGAAGTTATAAAAGGTAGATGTGTGAGGGAAACGCCTGCAAATTCTTAAAGAGTTTTGATAAAAATTTTAATTTAATCAGTCGAAATCGTTTACTTTGTTAGTGATTTGGGTAGACTTTACAGCTGTGAAAAAATCGCCAAAAAATTACAAAACGCCGAAAATGTTTCCGTGGACAAATTTCCGAAAACGCTTCTGTGGGCAAAATGCTTCTGTGACAATCAATTTAAGTTTTTATGTGATTGGGGGTGAATGGTGTTGGTTAGTAGGTTACAGTTACCTATTGCAATTTCTTTCTTTAAAAAAATTAGGTTTATAATGACAATTCTTCTCGTAAAATTTGTTTTAATTGCCAAAAAGTAATGTTGCCAAAGAAAAACCAATCTTCAGATGAGAAGAAGGTATTTGGTTAGTTCTAAATATAGATGAAATAGTGACTTAGAAGCGCTATTTGCTTTCCTTTTATTTTTTTGCCCAAGACGAATATAATGGTAATTGTTAATAATAATTATAACTTCACTATTAAAATTCTATTTTACAAAAGTAATAAATAATCATTTACTTAGAATTGTTTCGCATGCAGACGTTTTTTGCGTAGATTTTGTTAAAAAAAATTTTTATTCTCTTTTTTAAAAGTGCGTTTGTATTTTCTGGTAAATAAGTAGTGGGGTAATGATTGGTAAAATATACTTAAAAATACTCTGTTAAAAGTATTGAATACTAAGAAGAAATCAGGTGCTTACATTATAATACTACAAATAACAAAAGAAACATATTTGTCTGTAACTAATTCAATATACCTAACATAGATTCTGTTGTTTAAATTTAAACAAAAAACGCATTATTAATATACCTATGAAAAATAAGTGAAAATAACTTTAATGGCCAAACATAATTGCAATAAGATGGTGCGCAGATGGCAAAACATATATGTAAATATTAACACTGATATGAACAGTTGGTAAATGCACAGTTGTCATATTCGAAACTGACTAAATAAAAGAAAAATAATTTAAAACATGCAGTTATGTTAAGCGGTAATTGGAAATATAAATACATAAACAAACTGTTACTGTTGAAATTAATTGGAAACAAAAGAGCTATTGATTAAAAATTTTGAAAAGTAAATTGACATAGAAATTTACTTATGATTAATTAACGTTAAATTCTTCATGATTATTGAAGAGTTAACATAAACAAAAATAGTAGTTCCTTATAATAAATGTGAGATAAAAAGGAATATGTTAATACTGATCTTTATCAACTGTTATTTACAATTAATGACGTGCATTAATTTACAATAAATTTGCTTCTACAATTTAAACAAATTTAAAAAAAGGTTTATTTATTATTGCAGTACACTCAACTTGAAATAAAAAATAAATTTTATATTTTAGGTCAAATTCAAGTTATTATATATTTCTGTCATTTGTTTATTATCTAAACTGGAATTAGTGTCAAATGTATCTTCATATACAAACGATTTACATCTGCATATTAAAATTAAGCTATGCAGTTCGTTATATCCATTTCAGGCTGATGTACTTGCAATTGTAGTTATTCTTTGATCATAAATTGACATGTAAAAGTGATTCAAGTTATATACCTGCAGTGTGTTTATAACTAAGTTATTTGTTAAAAATCTTCTTCCATTGAAATATAAGTGTGCTTATTGCAATCGAATAGTAATTAAAATTGAAAGTTAAAGAGAAACTGTTCAACAAATGACGTGACATGTATCATAGTACCTTTATTTCTTCTTCATAATATATGCTTGAATTATGTAGAGAATGATGTAGGTTTCAAATTTTACTTACACAAATTATTTAAGCATAAATTTAGTTGAAATATGGCAACCCATACAAGATTTTTTTATTAATTATTTCTTAAAATTGTTCATCCTCATAGGGAACAGTATCAAATATGTCATCAATCAAATTATTTCAATTTGATCAGTAATTAACATCTATTAAATAAAAAAAATTAATTTAAATTAACCTAATTTCCTATAAGAAGTAAAACATGTTGCATAAAGATAGGCGCGCACTTAATTGAAGCGGCGCGCAGCGTGCAGCACTATTCTCAAATAGGGGTGCTGTTCTACGTCGCGCACCGCTTCCGAGAAATACGAGACCTACCTTTAATTACAAGGTGTTGAAATTTTATTTAATCTGTGATTATATATTTTTTCACTTATGAATACCAAAAAATTCAAAATTTTTAAAAATTCTTTTTATTTTAATTAATTACGAGATCTAATTTTTTACCCTATAAACGATGAAAAAATTATACGTCACTAAAAAGTACAGGAATATTTACATCTTATAAGTTAGCGAAACAAAAGAAAATGAACAGAATTGATTATAATTAATATTATAAATCATACTCTATAATAATACCACTATCTACAATACTTGCTACTCTAAATTAAAAGATAAAAGATACTCCATAAAAAAATCAAGGCTTATTTATAAGATAAAGATAGATTGTAGGGGATGCAATGTGTGTTATATAGGCCAAACAAAACAAAAGCTTAAAAATGGAATAAGAAACATTGTTTAAAAAAAAATGAAAACACAGCACTGACCGTACATCATAATCAAACTGGCTATAATTTTAATTTTGACGAACCCACTATTTTAGACATCGAAAATAAGTACAATAAAATAACTTCTATAAAAACAATATAAATTTTAAAACTAATACACAAACCTTAAATACTAGTTCTAATAATATACGAGGGTCGTCCCAGAAGTACCTAGCCGAACGGATAGATGGCGCTACTAGGTTGAAAACACAGAGCGCGTTCGACAACACGCATCTTAGCAAGTATACATGACAAGTTTGAGCACGTTCGGTCGTTTAGTATTTGAACAGTAGCGATTCTCAGTGAACGTGTTTAGCGTATTCATAAAATGGAAAAAATTGGCCATCGTTACGTGATACAATATTTTCATTTGAAAGGGTTAAATCCAACCAATATCAAAACCGAGCTAGATGGTACTTTGGGAGAGTCTGCTCCATCATTTGCGACTATAAAATATTGGGTGGCTGAATTTAAACGAGGTCAAAAGAGTTGTGAAGATGAACATCGTAGTGGTCACCCAAGTGAGGTCGCAACGCCGGAAATGATCCAAAAAGTCCACAAAATAGTACTGGATGACCGCCGATTAAAAGTACGTGAGATGGCAGACATGGTAAGCATTTCAAAAAGTGCGGTACATCGCATTTTGGCCGAAAATTTGGAAATGAAAAAGCTATGCGCGAGATTGGTGCCGCGTTTGCTAACGGCAGAGCAAAAACAGCGTCGTGAAGACGTTTCAAATCAGTGTTCATCGATGTTTCGCAGAAATTAAACCGAATTTTTGCGCCGATTCGTCACAATGGATAAAACTTGGGTCCACCACTATACGCCTGAGACCAAGGAACAATCAAGACAGTGGACTGGGAAAGGAGAATCAGCTCCGAAGAAGGCGAAGACTGTTCCATCTGCAGGCAAAGTCATGGCGTCAATTTTTTTGGGATGCAAAGGGCATTATCTTCCACCAGGAAAAACAATCAACGGCCAATATTATGCGAACTTATTGCAACGTTTGAGCAAAGAAATAAAAAAAAAACGACCGCATTTGGCAAAAAAAATCCTGTTCCATCATGACAATGCTCCCTGTCACACGTCCGTTGTCGCGATGACCAAAATCAACGAGTTGAAGTTCGAACTGCTACCCCACGCACCTTACTCTCCAGATATGGCACCCTCAGACTATTTTCTTTTTCCAAACCTCAAAAACTGGTTGGGTGGTCAAAGATTTTCGAATAATGAAGAAGTGAAAGCGGCGGTTGGTGGCTATTTTGCGGAGATTAACATATCGTACTACAAGTAAGGGATCGAAGCATTCGAACATTGCTGGACTAAGTGTATAGAGTTGAAAGAAAACTATGTAGAGAAATAAAACCGATTTTTGCCAAAATTTTTGTTTTTTTATTGTTAGGGTAGGTACTTCTGGGACGACCCTCGTAGTCAGCAAAATTAAACTCAATTAATATTTTCTACTTTGTTACAATTACCTTAATTGTTTGAAGTTACAATTACTTTTAATTTGTTATTCTTCTTATTGTTAAATAATGTAGTAAATAATTGTTATGTGCGAATTATTATTGGTAATGACGTCATTTGTCGTTTACATACAGACATAATAACTTTTGACCAGAATTTTATCTTTACGCATAGCAATAAATCAAACATTTAGAAAAGTGCTCTCTTTACAAGTATTAGTTCTGCATAATTAATGTGAATATTTTATCTATGTGGTGTAATTAATTGTTACAGTTGTCTTCTTTTATTTATTAATTAGTTTTTTTAGAGTTGACGTAATTACAATCAGTATTTTTTATTATAATTGACTAAGCCTTCGTTATCTAATCAATGTAAGTAACTTCTCGTTTTTTCTAATTCTAAAATCAATGAATTTTTTATTAAGTATGTTTAATAGGTCTGTTTAAGTTAACTTACTGTATTTTTGTCTATTCTTTAGCGTTTGATGAAGAAAACACATTTATTTCAATAAATTCAAGCGTTTCCGAAACGTTGCGACAAAAATTAGCCTACAAGAAAGACAAACTATTACCAAATTAATCAAATACTATTAGGGGATTATACTCAACGTTCAAATATCTAAGATTTAATTGAGGTTGGTTGGCTTAATTGTTTTCTCATTGACCAAATGTGTTGTTTCTATTTCTATGTCAACCCCTGTCTACATGAATTCTCAGATACTTTCTGCTTGTGAAACGCGGTGATTGTTTAGTGAGACTTGTGGACAGGCTCTTCTTGTCGTAAAAGTTACTTGAACGGATTTTGATTCGTTAATATTGAAACTCCATTTTTTAAATTATGTTTGTAGTTTATCTAAGTGAGAGTACAGATTTTGAGATGCTATTACTGATTCAGAGTGCGTTAGTAGATAAGCGGTATAATACCGGCCCCAACACACTGCCTTGAGGAACACGAGCAACACTGTCAATAAGATAGGATTTCATAATTTTATAGCAGACTGGTTTTTTTTAAATACTTTTATAGAGTACCAGTAGCAAGCTAATTGACCAATATGATCTTAAGGTTTCTTTCTTTCAGTTTATATGTAACATTGCTGTTTCTATTATTCTTTGGTTTTTACCAAGACTATCATATTATGTTCCTTGAAAGGCCAGTACATTGCATATACAATAATACTCTTAGTCTTCTAGTTATTTTAGTTCTTTGCTTTCCTTTCCCTGTTTTGATCTGTTGTTCTGGTCTATTCTTAATCGGATGTGTTTTGATTCTTGTTCTAATTCATTTAACATGATTTCTAGTTCATCTTTTATTTCAGAAATTATTATAATGTCGGCAAAACGGATGTGGTTTACATTTCGTTTACACATATGCCTTATTTTCAAAAAGTAGCTCTTTTAGACCTGTTGTAATTAATTCGGATTAGATCGTATATCTCTGGTAGACTACTCTTTTTGTATTTGTTTGATGTTTTTGGGGAGTTGGACAGTCGATACAGTCTTTTCGTAAACACTATATACGATTTGGGCATATCGATGATATACCCTGCAATTTTTAACTTTTCTTGTATTATTTCCAAAGGGCCAAAAACTTCGTAATCTACTATTGCTATATATGATGTTATTGGGTTGCTGTCTCTATCAAAATTGTTGTAGGTTGTTTGTTTATACTGGTTCTTTAATCTGTTTGTTAAGGTCTTTGTATAACGTTTGTAGGGAAAGTGGGATAATTGGTCTATAATTTTGGTTATTATTTAACAGAACCACTACCGCATGTATTATACTTATCTTACCATTTTTCTTATCTTTTCCACTAGGACTACGTCTTTGCCTGCCGTTTTATTGGTTTTCATGATGTTCAAAGTATTTCTTACGTCTTTGCTATCAATGTCGGGAACTTCTTGTAAATTAATATTCATTGATTTTTCTTTTAGCTTTTCGCTTAAGGGAACAGTTTCTTTTACTTGGGAGTTATGTAAGTTTGTGTATAATTCTTCTGTTATTTTTGATATATCTGTCAAACCTTGATTTTTAAATCAATTTCCTAGCAATTTCATATTTATATTTTCCTTTATAACGTCTTGTATCATTTGGTCTTGTTTGGTTTTTCTGGCTTTTCCTATCTTTTTTCTTACTATTCCTTTTTTTGGTAGCCGCATCGGTCAGAGTAAATTTTTGACATTTTCGTGTTTTGACAGCACTATGATTTTGATTTCATCATGTTTAGCTTTTAGTAATGCAGTGTCTTCTTGTGGTTTACATTCAAAAATAATGTGGATTTTTATAATTTAACATAATTATTTCAATGAACCACTGTATTGAGAAGTAAAAGAAGTAAGAAATATGAAAATTTGAAAATGACCACTGAGGGGAACGAAGACCAAAAAAACAAAATGTACTGATTAATTAAAGAAAAATTGTAGATTTTAAATTTAAAGTATATTTATTCAAATATACTTGCCCCCTTACAACAGTGTGTTTCTTGCAATGGAAAAACATCCATCATATTTCTAAAATAACGATTAGACAAAAAATCTCATTCTCTTCTTTGTTCCTTATTCAACCCTCCAATATTAATTTGTCAATTATTTCGTGCGTGATTGTGTCTTTAGTAATTGTGTCGTATCTTGGGGCCCAAAATAATCTTGATAACCAGGTCCGAGAACAAAAGTGGCGATTCTCGGGAAAATCATGATTTTCTTGTTGACCATGGATTACTGAAGATTGCTGAGACCTTCCACATTTTTATTTGAATTAGAAACGCTTAAAAACCACAATAAAACATTGATGATTTATAGTGTAACTAACATTTTTTCGTATAAAACGTTTTGTACTGTTTGGCTTAGTAGTAAACATACATAATAACAGTAATACATCATCTCCTGCGTAATGTATGGGGCCCAGATGATTCTATATTTGCATATGAACTTCCCGAAATTGCCATTAGGTGGCGATACGTGTTACATTATTCTAATATTTTAGTTTTCTGTTATTTTCACACCTAACACTCAATTTAAAATTAAAGATTAATTCAAACAAACTGAATAGTAAATTGTAAAAACCTTCTACGGTTAGAAAGGCCTTCAATAGGAGTTAAAAAACAAGAAACAATGGTTTTTTTACGCCAACGTTTTGCCTACTGTAGTGTGGGCTTCTTCAGGGCATTTAAAGTAAGTGTGTTTTTTTTTGTTATATTGGAACTAATTTGCATCCATTTATAAACCATTGTTAGTTCGCGTCTTATATTATTTGGTTGTTCGTTTTGTTGTACGTTACAAGTGAATTTTGTCTATTTATTAAATTCTAATTTTTTAGTTGATGGTTTATAAATGGATGCAAAATGGATGAAAGTTAGTTCCAATTGTGGGGTTGACATCGCAACCCCATTCTAATCAATTCTACATCCGCGTATTACGTATGTAGTAAACGCGGAAACAATAACATACAATTGTAAGTAAGCAAGTGCACACTCAGCTTTCTTAACGGCCTTGTTTACTAAACACTACGCATGTATAAAACGAAATAGGTACAACAACAGAAATCAGTTCGGTACATCAATTTGTCTCACAGTTCAGTTCGGTTCACAAATTCGTCAGTTCAACACACAGTCCAGTTCGCCATCAATACGGTGCAGTTCCAATCGAATAATGAGGGCAGCCGTGAAGCCGACAAGTCACCGCGTCAGCATCCAGTAGAGACCGGCCGAAGCTCGAGTCCATCGGTGCAATTCATTCCGGGCCGCCGTCTTCAGCACGACACACAACACCGGACAGCATTCACAAACGTTGTAGATGATATACTAAGAGCAAGAGACTCTGGCGAGGTTACTGTGTTAACATTACTTGACTACAACAAGGCATTTGATTTGCTTCATCATGAACTGCTCTGTTCTATTCTTAATTACGTAGGATTATCTCATGACTCTATCGAGCTTATAAAAAGTTACTTGTCTGATAGAAAACAACTAGTTTCAATTACAGATAAAATGATTTCTAAACCAAGAAGTGTTATCTCAGGTGTACCTCAGGGGTCCTCTACTCTACATAGTGTATACACTACAATAAACTTAAAACTTGTAAATTTCACAGTTACGCTGATGATACACAACTTTATCACTCTTTTAAAATAGCAGATATGTATACAGCAATTTCGGCATTTGAAATAGACCTAAAATGTCTTTCAAATACATCAAAAATCATGACCTAATACTTAATCCTAATAAATGAAATATGAAATGGTATACTCAACAATAAATGTATATGTGCCGAAGTACAAAAGCAAAAACAACGCTTTCCGTCTTGGTTTAATTGGGAACTCATAAAAAATATTAAACTAAAAGAAACGTTTTATAAAAATATAAAACAAACAATAGTTTGCATAGTTTCCAACAATTTAAATATTTAAGACCTCTGGTCAAAACACAAATTAAAACATCATATAAGAACTATATGTCAACTGTAGAACAATCGATATATTCAAACCCACGTAAGTTTTGGTCCTATATAAACAAGACGGAAAAAAGAAGCAGAATTCCAGGAAAAATATTTAACGATGAATGTACGTTTGATAAACCGCCGGATATCGTCAACGAATTTGCATATTATTTTCAAAGCGTCTTTTCTAATTCATATAGAACCTCACTAGTAAAAAACTATACTATTCCTGGCAGCCTACAAATTACCCAAATTAGTGATGTTGAAATAGATGATGCACTAAAAAAGTTAAAAAATACGATGACGTCTGGATCTGACCAATTGCTAAGCTTTTTCATAAAAGACTGCCGTAGTGTTTTTATAAAACGTATTAATCTTAGTTTACGCAAGGGCGTATTTCCTGATCAATGGAAAATTTCACGAGTTTGTCCAATTTTAAAGAATGGCGACCATTCACAAATAACAAACTACCGACCTATCGCAATCGTATCAAATTTCTCAAAAATATTTCAGTTTGTTCTTTATAAACATATATATGGATACACCAAAATCTCCTCTCAACCAAACAACATGGATTTATGGAAAACCGATCGACTACATCCAACTTGTGTATCCTAACCCAATTCATATCGGAAAGTTTAGACAACCGTGGACAAGTTGATGTTATTTATTTAGACATTAGTAAAGCCTTCGATAAGATCAACCACAATTTGCTATTAGTAAAACTGGACGAGATAGGATTTTCGGATTCTTTATTAAAACTATTCCGCTCGTATATTAAAGGTTGGGAGCAATTTGTAGAGTACAATAACTATACATCTAACTCTTATATTTTAAAGAGCGGAGTTCCACAAGGATCAAACTTAGGGCCAATTCTTTCCTTACTCTACATAGACAAAATTGCGAAGTGCTACTATTTGCGGACGACCTAAAAATATACTTATCTATAACAAACATTGAAGACTGCACTATACCAAACGATTAATATTAATTATATTGATACCTTGATAGCGTCAATGAGCAGACGCCTCCAAGAATGTATCAATAATAATGGAGGTCACACCCATTATTGATTTCTTATATTTATTTATATAGTAATACCTTTATTTAAAAAAAAGTTTTCATTTAATTTTAAACTATAACTTGGTATCTTAATTATAATTATGTAATAAATTCGTTGACAATAAGAATTGCCTTAGTTTTTATTTTCACTTTTTATATTAACTACAGAAAAAAATATACATTTTGTAAGGACTAAATATTATGAATAGAGAGTTTAATGATTTTTTTTAATAACTTACAATAATTAGTAGGTTAGATTTATTTAAAAATAAGTAATAATCAGTCAACCCAAATAACCATGTTTAGTTTTTGATTTAATTTAAAAGTTATTGCTTGTAGACGTTTTTAAATCAAAATTATTTCTAATTTTATTTTGTAAACATTTCCTAAACAAAATTTTGATTCGATAATTAATCGAGCTATGGTGTTTAATTAGCGATACCTTCAAATATATTCTTTAAAGAAAAAATTAAGTAAGCAACGTAAATTACCTATTTTCTAAAACGTGCTTAGTGTAATGATTCATTCTACAGTCCTTCTATAAGATAACCCCTGCTGAGACTACCTGCTGTTAGAATTGTAAATGATACCCTTAAGCCCGCTTCACAATGTGCAAACTTTTGTTTACAGAAATTGTAGTGTCCAAGTTTTAAATTTCATGAGTGTACTATACTTACATTTTGTCCTGTAATTGGGGTTACCTGTTGGTCAATTAAAGTATTATTATTATTATTATAAATCGGTAACTATGTTATTTAGAAAAATTAAAGATGTCGATAAATTAAAAACATACTTAAGCTTAAAAATAGAAGGAGTTCAAATACCAATAGTAGACGAAGCGCGGAACTTAGGCTTAATTCTAGATACTTCACTTAGATTTAAATCACGTATTACTAAATGTATCAATAGAGCATTTCTAAATTTAAAACTCATTTATACTCAAAAAGAATTTTTACCAATTAAAACTAAAACTATGTTGTGTGAAGCACTGGTATTGTCACACTTTTCTTACTGCTCTTCAGTATTTGGGCTATCGCTTACACAGGACACTATGTTAAGCATACAAGGAGTTCAAAATTGGTGCATAAGGTTAATATTTGGTTTTAGAAAGTATGATCACGTGTCTCATAAACCAAAGGAGCTGAAATCGCTTACAATAAAAAATAGAATAGAGTTACAAACAGCTACCTTTTATCATAAAATTGTGATCTTACAAAAGCCTTCGTATCTATACCGTAGAATTACATTTAGAGAAGATGAGCAAAACCTCAATTTACGATACAAAGGAGGAATTACTCCACCTATTCACAAAACCATGTATTTTGAACGAGGCTTCACATATCAAATATATTCTCATTACAACAGAATGCCAATTACCTTAAAAATTTAACAGTACAGCAATTTAAATGCGAATACAAAAAATTGTTGTTACAAGGGCAGTAATCACCAATCTTATGCAGCAGCGGGTGTTGTTTTGTTGTTTTTTCTACATCTTTAGTTATTGTATCTATTTATAAATTTTTAGCTAACTCATGGATTAATATCGATATTGTAATGTGTGTAAAAAAATTTTTTTTCTATTTATATTCAAGTCTGTACATTATTAATTACTTACGAGTATTATTAAATAAAGTGTACAATTATATACACTGTCAATTTCATGGTTATAGTGGAAGAACAGGGTTACCTGAACTACACCATGAGGTTGCCTAATAACTCTTTATTTTATTTAAGTAAATTTTTGTGTTTTTGTGTATTGGGCAATAAAGGCATTTATTATTATTATTATTATTATTATATCAGGTGACATCGCATAGCACGTAGTACGCCGATTACTACATGCTGACTACAACGTTTCCATTCATCATTAGAATTAGTATAGCTCGATCACGCTATGTACAATATTAAACGCTGTTAAACCCTACTCGAACTCAAACTCTTCCTCTGATTTAAACCGGCGTCTAGAGTAATACACCCTAAACGCCACACAATAAAACAAAAAAAAGCCCGAAGAACCCACACTACAGTAGGCAAAACGTTGGCGTAAAAAAGGACTATTGTTTTTTGTTTTTTCAACTCCTATTGAAGGCTCTTCTGACCGTAGAAGGTTTTTACAATTTATTAATAAAACAAAAGAGGAATTGTTTACTAAATAAACTGAATAGTATATCCTAGTGATATTTATACAAATGAAATATTAAAAAACTTAAAAAAAACTATTTTTAAATTATTGCGTTGTTGCGTCGTGTGGTAACATTATTTCCGGTATGACATCGCGATATTCAATTAATGACAAAACCAGAAAGCCAACGCATAACGCCATCTATCGGTGACTGATGGAAACACTAACACGTATAGAAAATCTACTGCTTGTATCTATGGGGCGTTCTACATTCCGAGGGAGATGGTGTATTTCTGATAATTATAAATATTTTTGAGTAAAATATTCGAAAAGTGGCAAACGTATCCAATCAACTTTATTTTATACCACGAAGTGCCGTTGAACCCAATCAACTTAACAATATAATTTTAAAAAATACTATTTGCACTTCCGTCTATAATTAAGTGTTGTATCTGGTAACGTTTGAACTTGACATTTCATAATGAGGATAACATAAATTACAATTTTTACTGGTGAAAAAATGTTTATGTGTGAGCTTGTAATAGTAAATGATGATTGCCCCATTGTAATTTCGTATTTAATGATAATTATGCAGCTACTGAATAACATAAAATTATTACCCAAAGTGTAAACGTAAAGGTTTCCGTAGTTTTTAAAATATTTAACCACTTACAATAGTTTACGTTAATGTATTTGCACAGCAAAAAAATTACACATAATGGCATAAACTATGTCTATCAGCTCTTCACCGAATTGTGTAAAATTAACCACAAAAATACTTTTTAAGTGGTTTCTCTTAGTGAGGTAAAATATTAACATACAAAATTATAAATTTTTGCAACAGTGGGCAACAATTTCAAATTTATTGAAATTAGGGCACATCGATGCGTTACTTTCTGGATTTATACAAAATCTCAACCATTTCATTATTTTTATCAAAAAACATTATACTAAAATAAATGTACAAATAAAACATCAAAACTAAATAAAACGTAAAAATGAAATTAAATAACAAATAACTACAATACGCTGTAGTAACTGATAATTTAAAAAAATGATCATGTTCGTATCTCAGAAGTTCATAGGAAATCGGTTCACATGCGGTTGTACAAACTATTCTCTGAACTCAGTAATTTTAATGTTAATGATGAGTAAATATATTTTCAAGAAAAATCTTATTTTGTGATTCCTTTTATACTTTTCCTATTTTATTTTCTAACATTTCATTTTATTTATTACAATTTTTATTTTTCCGTTATTCGAAACTAACTAACTGATAATTCCGGCAATATTTTTATTTAGGATTTTTATACGGGTTATTGATAGCAGGGGAAAAGTGTCATAAAGGTAATACTTATTTGCGAGGGTAATCTGTCAACATGATAAACTTATACACTTACTTATGTGGTAAATTATAGATGTCGGAAGTGTAATTAGATTTTAGTTTTTTTTTGTTTTAGGAAATCCTCTTTAATTAAACTTTGGAGATGTTCTGACTTTTTACGTGCACAATGTTAATTTAGTTTTTGAGAAAAAAAATTTGGTCCAAGAACTGATCCTTTGAGAACCTCGTGTATATAACGGTATTTAAGTTTGAGTTTATTTTGAATGTAACATATTGGTTGGTATGAAGAACATCAAAGTTTAATCTCCGAGTATACACTCATAAGCATGAAGCAGTAATTTGGTATCTAATTTATATGAATAAAGAAGATTTTGATTTGAAGAATATCTACTTCTAGTATGTGCATATATACCGGGAGCTAGCAAGAAAATCGTCGTATGATTCGCTCTAAGTCAAAACTCTGGGGAAAGTTTGCCAGTAATATTTCTTGCACAAAAATGCAAGTATGGCGATCATCAGAGGCCATCTTCCTCTTGGGGCAAAGTCTTGAACGCGTCAAAAAAATACATGTTTTTGGGAACAGTGATACTTATATTATATTAATCAAGAGATATCCAAAACACAGGAACCCCATATGCCATACCGGTGCGGCAACGCCAAACGCCCACCTACCTTAAGAAAGTGACACGTTTTGGTTATGGTTCATTTATTGGTGCTACTACTGTAGTACAGTTTACACATGTCAAAAGTAAAATATGTACATAAACGTTCACTTTAGCCTTATCAAGTACTGAATTTACATGTTTCAAGCATTTGTGGTGTTGTAAAATACATTTAAAGTTGAAAGCTTAAAAAATCACTCCAATTCTCGAAAGCACTTTCAATTAGGATGGTTTTAATAGTCTTTTGTACTGATCTTTGCTTATTCTTATTAAGTAGATTTTAATATTCAAAGAAAATTTAATGTTAATTTAAGAAACAAAACTTAACAAACTATATTCTTCCATCGACCGCGCATTTATGACTTACATTAATGTAAACAAAATTGATTTTAGTATAGGCAACTATACATACATATTGCCGTTTTATCTTTAATGAACTACAACATGAAAGTATAAATAAAAATCTGTCGTAATTTGTAGCAAAGCAAATTTTAATAATAACAACTCGACATTAATCTACAATTGTAATAAATCTTGAATTTGTTCAGTGATTTTTAAGACATTTTGTACTGTATGCAACATTCCAATGATAACGTTTAATAACATGTTAAGGGTGTTCAGCTCAACTATTTTATAAATACGTAGTTCTTCAATATTATTTACTCATTGTTCAAAAGTTAGATTCTTTAAGTAAGGCTGTAAGAAAAAATCAAAACTATAAAAAGTAAACATTCCGACTTCTGAAAAGATCTTTTGGAGGTGAAGCGGAACCACTTTAACAAAATGTTTTTGTAAACTCTACATGCACGTGTTTGTGAAATTATAGAACGGTAAATGTAAAACCAAACTTCATCTTAAGCAAATATGTCTCTGATAAAAGTGTTGCAAAGCCATTGACAGTATTGAATATATGCAGGATAATTGTCTCAATAAGTTGGTAAACTGCTTGCACACAGTAAGGATATAAATATCTTTCTTCTGTATGATGCGACAAGTCATTATATAAAGTTCAACTTGTTCGAGATGTGCTTAAGTTACATCCATGATATATCAAACATTGTCAAACTCTTTTGGTGTTGTCTTTGTAGGTGGACCATTATATTGATTAAGCACCAATCCGTTCCCACAAAAAATTTAGTCTTCTTGTTTTACTGTGATGAAAACTATTTTATTTCGACAAAACAATCGAAATTGAGTAATTTAATTCTCCATCAACTTGGTGAGTTTATATTAAAATACTGTTGGCAATAAAAGACGAAGCTCTCACAAAAAGTAGAAACGTGAGTTAGGTTATAAATTTGTGGTTGTGGTGCGACAAAAAGTGTTGTTGTGACACTTGTTTTTTAATATACTATTCTTAAACCAAGTATCGTGAGCATGTATTTCCATTTGACTTATATACTTGTCTATGTTAAGTTTTATGTATTTAAGACATTCAAATACGTATATGGAAGGTAGTGTTAGTATACTAAGTTCTACAAATTTTTGTTTACAGTTGTTTGTATAACCAAGGCCGGTAATGATTTTTATGATACGTCTTTGAATACCATATATTCGGTGTCTTGAGTGACTTGAGTGACCACATGCAAGAATACCATATGCCAAATGAGTATGGCAGTGAGAAAAATAAATTATGCGTGATACTGTCAATGATAAGCTACGTGATAGACTTCTTAGCATGAAAGCAACTTTATTAAATTTATTTGCTAGTTTTTCACCTTGATTTTGTCACAATAAATGGGAATCCAAGTAAAGACCAAGAAATTTTACAGGTGTTCCATCGTTTATAATGTATATGTTAGAACTTAGAAAGTTTTTATGACGGTTTTATTGCTATTTAAAGTTAATTTCTTACCTATGCACCACTCCGATGCATCAGATAATGCTGTTATATTTTTATTGGTAGTGTGCCAAAGATATTATTGTAGTGTCATCAGTAAATTGTACTACATTTGATTTTATAGCTCCCGAGAGATCATTGCAATATATTAGAAATAGTAAAGGATCTAATGTGTTGAAATATTTTCAGTAATTAAAAACAATCTGCTCTCGATTTGACAAATAACTTTCTATTAAATTTGATGCTATTATTTCAAAAATTATACTTTTTGAGATCTAGAAAACTAGCTACTGTTACATAATCCTCTTTCATTATTTTCAATAATTTTATTAACTAAATTTAGGATTGTATGACTTGTTGATAACCCTTGTCTAAAACCAAATTTGTCTCTTGAAAATAGATTGCATTTATTAAAAAAAACCTACAAGCTGGTTGCACAGAATTTTTTCGATAATGTATTGACGAGTATTGCGGACATTTGCGGTCGCCTTATCGGTGTGGCATATTGCGTTTCCGTACTTCGGCTATCTCTTCATTGATATAATATAAGTATCACGATTCCCCAAAACATGTACTTTTTGACACGTTAAATACTTCGTCCCAATCTAATCAAATCAAAATCCAAAGCGCTCAAAGGAATAAAAAAACAGTAGAGTATTAATTTTGTTTAACAAGTAACAACAAAATCCAGATTCATGAAAAAGACTGTTAATAATAGAAATGAAACAAAAAAATATTTTTATTTTGTCAATGTTAGGTACATATAGCACCATTCCTTCACTTTTCAGATTCTTCCAAAAAGTGATTCTGATACCCACTCCACAGTTTTTTTAGTAAATCCATACAGTGCTTTCACGTCACACATGCTTCTACTTGGTTTGTAATATTAAGAACAAACTCAGCCATAACTCTGTCGCGGCTCTGAAGTCTTTTTGCAATGAGACTCCAAAATTATGGAGTACATTCTCACCTCGAAGAGCATGAATAATTCTTTATTTATAGTAAAAGTGAGAATTAACTTACAACAATTGATATGTAACAATACTAGTCAAACGGAGCATCTGCTTCTGCTGCATGTTAGTGGAATATTACTCCAAATTGTGGAGTATAAACTAAATTTGAAGAAAAGGAATCGAAAGCGAACTCTCCAATCCTATTAAAAGGGAACGTTTCGCTACCGCCGTGAAACCTACTATTCCAACAGCGTAATGATGTTGAGGATCATCACCTCCATTGTAATTTGTAAATAGTCTTTTGTTGGTATTCTACACCATTCTGGCTATCTTGACTCACTTACACTCCTACTTTGAATAAGCTGAGAGAATTTCTATGCTATGGTAATAATTATTATGAGGTTTCGGAATTGTTGAAGCATATTCTAACTTTGATCGAACTAGTGTTTTTAAATGCATCATTTGTTTATGTTTTGAATTGTAAAACCTAAGGTTATATTACATACGTGATTATTACAAGTAAACTTACAGTTGAATATAAGACCAAGGTACTTACTAAAGATGCCTTCTAGTGTATACCAACACTAAACAGGATGTTTTTGACGACTAAAAGACAAGGCTTTGCATTTACCGATATTGAGTTCTAGCAGATTTAGATTTTATTACATAGATAAATTATTTATGATATTCTGTAGCCGAAACCAATCTTTGTCAAAGGAAAATTTACAACAAAGTCTGCAAATAAAAGATATTCGACATCTAATACTTGTAGAAACTTATTTATATAGACGTTAAATAGTGGTGAATTCAGATTGGAATCTTGAGGAACGCCCAACGTAGGCCAAAAGAGAGATGAAATGTGTATCCAATATTCAACATACAAAGATTTTTTAGGTAACTACGATTTGAATCATTTAACAAAGTCTGCAATGCAAACCAAGAGACAGTAAAACCCCGTGATCAATAATATAAAACGCCCTGAGGAAATCTGCATAAATGACATTGACCGTACTTACTTAGACTTTTACTTACTATTTTTTGGAGTTCTGTTTTGTACACAACCGGTTGCTATTAACAGCAAAACTAAAAGTATACTCTGAGCGGATGTAAAAAGTAAGTTGCTAAGCAACAAATAATTTTCCAATTGAACGATAGGTGCTATTTGATATAAAATTATTTCCATATAAAAAATTCTTATAATTTAATATTTTGATTCGAAACTAAATTTTTTAATTTTTTTATAGAACATTTTCTTTCTTTAAATTTTCTTATGTTTAGATATAATAACTCATTTATGTCTTGATTTTGCTGTATTAATCTTTTAAATAATATTTAATCTTCTTTTCTAGTTACGTACTACTTCTTCATTTTTCTCTTGCTTTGTTTTATAATATTTTCTTACATCTTCTTTCAATTTGGATTTTTCTTGCTTCTCTGTCGCCATGATTGGTTATGTCTTAACTTAACATTTTGTTCTGATGTGATTTCTTCTATTATTCTAGTGTTTTTTGCATTAATTGATTCTTTTTTCTTGTACATTTTCCCCAACCTTCTTCACATTTTTCACTGATTTTCTTTTATTGTTGTGGGCATTAAATTTGTAAATTCTCTCATTTTTCACTCTTTTTCTGTACTTGCCTAGTTATTCAAATTCTTTCTTAGGCTATTTTACCCTATATTTTTTCTTGTGTGGATTTATTTATCGTTTTGTCAGGTTGAGCGCCAATTGTTATATACTGCACTGCTCTTCTTTGTTAACCTTTATATTAAATACACCTTTTAAAGTTCTATTTTAATAATTGATTCGATTAATATTTCAGTGACTTTTATTTTAATTAATTTTACAATTCTCTTACATCCTAGATTACACTCAATTACATTAAAACCAAAGACCAAAACTATAACACTCGTTTGTTTTTTATATGACCGGTTCGATGTTTTCAAACGCCTTATAGTTTGCAACCCACAATGTTGAAAAATTATTTTGTATACATTTTCTGAACTTTTAAATTACATGAACCCGTGTATCTTTAGATGGTTCAGATCTTGCCTTCGATTGCCATTTAATTTGTAGTAAGAGCTTTTTAATACGATTGAAGTCATTCTGTAAACTTTTTTATATCCTTGCAGTTAATTTAGTCAGAAATTTTGAGACAAAATATGTCTATAAAAACTATAAAAACATTTTTCATGCAATTTATGAGAGTTTAAAATATTTGTACAATATTTTCATAAAATAAAATCTTGGTAGTCTTTGTAAATTTTTACTAAATATTTTAGATTTTGAATCCTTTTAATACGATATTCGTGGGACTGTAATTTAAAAAGGAACGAAATATTGTAAAATATAAAGGATTGTCATTAATCGAGAATATTTATAATAGTGGCTACGATGCCTACAAAAAAATTATCAGACTGTGCGTAGTTTACTGAAAATGTTTGCATGTATGTTAAGTGTTATACTACAAAAGAAAAAATTAACACGTAGTCAAAAAACATGAACTTTACACAATGGTTTCTAGCAGCGTGGATTGTAACATTTTTGTGTTGAAAATGTACGAGATGCGATTTTATATAATTAGAAAGTTTAAACGATCTCGTTTAGTTGAATGTTCCAGAGTTCATCATAACGAGTATGATTAGACCCGGAAACGCGACGATAATTTGAGTATCTCGCTCGCGCGCCTCTTCTTTTCACACCATTTCCCGTTGCGACGCCATGTTTTATCCCCCAGCTGCTCGCACTAACGCGCACCGACTAATTATCATTAAACCATCTAAATGCTAATTAATGCAGCTATTTTCGCGTGGAACGGAGCAGCGATTGTGCCCCGCGGACTGCATGCAAATGAAGTGCTTTGCTATCTACCCCCGGGGTAGGCGGCGATATCGTGTCGACGCCAACCTTTAGTTTGCCAACCGGCTTCTAATGTGTACACTTGAGCGAACGATTACCATACATCCTTTCCGATTAGCTGCGGAGATTAATTTGAAAAAGAGATGAGCGTCCACTGAGGGATTTTCAGTAAATGGGTTTGGGTGCGATGAGCAGCAGACGGCACCGTAAACACGACCTGAATACTAAAACTCCCTTAGCAGTGCGAGTTGGAACATTATAATCCACATGACTCCAAATTCACTTTACAAAAATCCCCATCCTTCGAAGCTCACGCGATGCGAGCTGTCATAACCGGGGAGGATCGCAATAACTAGCAGATTAGGCCGGGCTTTGTTGCTTTATTGGGAAATGCGAACTGCAGGGGACCGAGAATGTGACTGATAGACGTGGGAAAGCATTTCTCTCGGGGGTTTCTCTGCCTGACATAAAGTAACTGCTTGCAATCCAAACGTGGAATTACCAAATAAGATTTCCTAACTCGTATATGTCTTTAATGCTTAATAGAAGATAGTTTCGAAAACCGCTCAATCCACGTAATATCGTAAACTTGAACTAAGAAACCCGCTAAAGATCAAAAGTGCTGAACGTGTTTGGTGGGATCAGCAACATATATCAGTCGGATAACCGCTTGACCACCGAACGTGCAGATCTTACAAACTTGCGGCATATGTTCCCATTGTATCTAATATCTCTTTATTTATCTATCAGCGCAAAACATCCCTCTTTCGAATCGGTAAGTAATGCAAAACGTCGTCTTATCTAAATGGCTTGACCACGTTCTTATGTAAAGGCCTGCGATTTCAAATTCAAATCCGCTCTTTATGTTACTGTTATTGCTTGCGAGTCCTGTCAAAAACACGCGGCCTCTACTATGGCTTTATCTGCATGCGAGCCAAGATCCATAAAATATATTTGTGCGCGCTATGGAATCAAAACCAAAATTGAGTAATGTTAGCTTGTTTTGTATATAGATACGTAGCGGTCAGGAATCCCGAATAATATAGTCATAAAATAGAGCGATTGCTACCGAGTTTCCATGATTACAAACGGCCGATCTGATAACCGTCCCTTTGTCATGTTTTCTATAGTACTAATATCAAACTTGGTGCTTTCTTTGTTTTTTTTATCAACTTAAAGAATACACTAATTATCTTTGCAGCGTACAGTTAATCGCCGACCATTTTTCCGACACGCACATCTTCTACATGTATATAAGAGCTAATACCCCACTAAATTGCTGGTCCATTAAGAACGCCATTAAGACATCCCTTTATGTTACAGCTCCATTACAACGAACTCAAATTAATCCTAAAGTGCCACCTACAGCGACGCGGGCGTCTTTAAAAATGACATTCCGCTATACAGATACAATTAACCAATAATCCCCATGACCAAATCCCCTAGTTATTCTTCTCCATATATTTGACGGAAGGGCAACAAGGGACTCATCTCAGTTATTATGTTATCGAGATAAATACTTTCAAAACTGATGTAATATGAAAACAACCTGAATATACAAATACAACATAAATCTAATGTAAATATAAAAGAAATTACTTTCAACAATAATCCCTTAAATGTTGCAATTATTTTCATTTCTAAAAAAGATTTTATAAAATTAATTCATTTTTTGTTCTAATCTGTTTAAAATTTTATTACAATTAATAAAAAAAAGGTGCAATACCATTTAGATTCCGAACAAAATTATGCACTCTATATGTATTAATTTAATTAGCTTTTAATTGCGGCACGTCAGATAACAAAATTATTAATAGTTAATGTTAAAGAATTTTTCTAAAATTTGTTGTTAATAGCATTTTATTTGTAAATAAATAAAAGTACAGTAATTACATCGTATTTTAAATAAAACCGCAAAACCCTTTTAATTAATTTCATAGCAAATAAGCGCATAGTAAGCGAACCATTTCTTTACATCTTAATTTAATTAAACAATTTTTATTACATCTAATCAAAAATTGCTTACAAAATTTAAGTTTAATACTTATTATAAATTTAAATTTTTTATTCGATCCAAAGTGAAAAACTTCTTTCTAATCTTAATAACTCTACATAACATTAAACACCATTTTTTTACATTTTGATGATATTTCTTACATTCTGCAATATTGTTTTTCAAATAAGATTTCTTTAAACTTTTTGAGCGGTTAATATAGTTATTGAAACGATTAGGTTAAAATTTTTAAATAAATATATTGAATTCTTTTTTCAATTGTCTTCTTTATTTGAAGATCAACCTTCAGAGAGCATCATGATGTGACTAAATTACATTTCTAACTTATTCTTTGCTCGTAATGTGTCAATTCTTAAAAAGTTGTTGTTATTCCTATGAACAGCTCTAACGTAAACGATCATTTTTATCTTTTCCATGCATATTATACAAGGTGTTTCAGAATTAATGGAATAAATATAGATACAGATTTAGGACTTCAAAATAAGACGAAAGTTTTTCAAACTCGGGTAAAAAAACGAATGAAATTTTGCAGAGTCATATAGGTTTTTTGTTGCTTAGAAACGACTTGTTTATATCTTAAATGGCAGTTAATAACTCATACGGCGTCGTAGTAGCAATTTACTCAGTTGTTTGGATATGATTCGTTATGAAATCATGCCTCAAATTTTTTTAAATGCCAATACGGTTTTTCTGATGGAAATGCCGCCGCCGCCCGCCGTGAGTATTCGGTTCGGTACCCCAATAGGAGACCCAAAGAAATCAACAATCACTACAGCATTCAATTGCTTGTAAGCCACGAAATCATTCAATATTCGTCCGTATTCTGATGAACCAATCACTCCACTACAGAATGAAATAAGATCCAACAGAATATTAAACTATTTCGACAAGATGCCATCAACAAGCCTCAGAAGATCAGATGCTGCATTGGGAATTTCACTTTGTTCCGTGTGGAAGACTCTCAAAGCAGATGGGCGGCATCCTTATCACATTCAGGGTGTTCAATATCTATTGCCAGATAACTTAACACGTAGGCGCGTATTTTGCAATTGGTTATTAATCAAATGCGAACAAGATCCACAATTTCTTAAAAATATTATCTAGACCGATGAACATTGATTAAACCATACTTTTTGCCACAGCAACTAAATGCAAACAACTTCAATTTCTGTCGTCAGAATTTTATGATCTTCTGAAAAATGTCTTACTTCATATTAGATTGAACATCTGGTTCCAACTGGATGGTTGCCCTGCCTACTATGGCAGAAGCCCCCGACGGTGTCTGGATACCCATTGTTCTGGAAATTGAATTGATCGTGGAGGACCTGCCAGTTGGTCTCGCGGTTACCAGACCTAACACCGATGGACTTCTTTATCTAAGATTACATCAAACAAAATAATCTACGAAGTACCAGTTAACAGTGTTCAACAGTTGAAGAAAATAAATAACCCTAACCTATTTACAATTAACAGCAGAACAATGTGATTCGGCCATTCGATCCATGATTAGAAGATATAACGCTTGCCTCCAAGTCGGAGGCAGTCATTTTGAACAAATTATTCACAAAATCGACGTATGAGTTACTAGTTATTTTATTTTTTATATACATACTCCACGATAAAAACGAGCGATATTAAAAAGCTTTCAGATAAAACCGTCTTTCCACTGCATACTTTTTCATGATAAAATTCGAACCATGTGAAAAGTTATAGTGGAAAATTTAATAAGAATTGTCGATTTCATCCCACTGTAGCTATGGACGTTGAGTAAAAAATTAAGTTTTAGCAGCTTTTCTATAGATTCGCAGTTTAAAAAATTAGAATAAAGTCATCATCAAGTAGCCATCTATGAACCATCGTAACTCTCCAACGAAGCGGTTCCGCACATATCTCCATTAATCCTGGAATACCATGTATAACGGTTGTTCAAATAAAAAAATAGGTTGGGTTACAATTTTCTTTTACATTGACAAAAGTAAACAATCACAAGAAAAGAAATTGGAAAGAACAACGCTATAGAAATCACACAATCCAGAAGAACTAACATATGTACAACAAATCAAAGATGGTGCATTGACACGTATAAATTAGACCTTAAAAAAAGAATCATTTCACGGAGGATACGAAAAATTGGCAAACAAAATAAAAATAAATGGACTGTAAAGTACAGTAAAAGTTGATTAGGATATATAATCAGTTTCAACTTAAAAAAAAACGAAACATTATCATGCTTTCAATTTTTAGAATTGGTAGTACCCAAGGACCTCATCAGTTATATTTATTTTCTTATTGTGGTTAAATTTGTCCAACTAAATCTAATAAGCCGTGTTACACAATATATTTGACAAGAATGTTTCAAGCACTAAAAGTTAGATATTTGTCAATAAAATCTACTGATAGGTATTAGTTTGTATAAAATCCCCAAAGTTGTGTCTCAAACAAAACGCAATGTCTTGAAATTTTATAGAAATTTCAGGCAAGGCAAAAAAGACCTTACTGATGATCATTATTAGATTGAATAATATTTTCAATGTGAGTACAAGAAATTTGAATCTTTGTAAATAACATGTTTATATTTTTAGGAAAAAATCTCTTTTTTACGGTATAATTATGAAAAAATCTGGAAATTTGAAAAGTACTTTGAAAAGAGAAAAAACTGAAATGAGGAATCATTTTTAAAAGTGATCTTACGGAAATTATTTTTTAACTAATCAAAAATGACAAGTTTTTTTACTCTAGATACTCTTCTGGAATCAACAAAAAAGTTATTGAAATTTACAGGCAGTAAAATAACTTTATATTGAGTTTTGATATAGGGTTCAACCATAAAATTGTAAATAATAATAATAAACCAGAAGAATTTTGTGAAGACACATGCTAGTTCGAGTTTCTTTCTATGGTTTTATTGTTTTACTTGTTCTATTATAAATGCTTCATTAAAGATTGTAAGATTGTAACATTTAGCATCACTGAATTGTCGTTACTTTCAAAATTCTTAACCTCAAAAATTCAGAATTGTCGAGTTGTATATATAGAAACAATCATGACCACCCATCGTTCTTTTTAAGTTGACAACGATTTTATGATGAAGAATAAAACATTTGTAAAAGTTGAAAGAAGAAAACGAAACTATTTTAAGATAAAGCTGTATTTTTCCGGCTTTAGCACGCACTCATGGCGATTGTCAATAGCTACGAGTCAATCTGATTAACAAAAAATTACCAAAGATTCAGACCTTGAGTTGTATTTGGTAAGAAAATCCAAAGAATTTCCATTTAATTCGTTAGAGTGAATAATATGAACAAAGGAAGAGCTGGAGCAAGCAACTTTTTTTGTCAGTATAATAATTATTTGATTGGTTCTGACTTATAAATTAGAGCATTGTCGTTGGTGAGTTATTTATAAGTTGTATTATCAGAAAAATATATTATAAAAATAAATGGTATTAATGTATATTTTAATTTATTACTTAGAGCGTATCGAATTTTCTTGATCCAGCACAAGATCAGATGGTGTTGGTAGTTTAAATTTTCTACTGTTCATATTTCATCCACTCCACCAACTTCAAAAGTAGAGTTATGCTGATAATACTGAGACATTGTAAAGTTTTTGTGTTTTGAGTTTCTTCTAATGGCAGCCAAAACTGCTTCTATGTTAGTTTACTTCAACTCCTTACTTTCCAACTTTATTTTCTACCAACGTGTTTGACGTTCAGATTTATCACGAGATTGATGACATTTATTTTTATAGCAGGGTTTTTCTAGTCTTCATTTACTTATCAGAAGAAGCCTGACCAATTACTAAAGCAATGGTTGCTTTGTCAATTACAGGTATGTCGTTAGTATACAGTGGTTCCGCAAACACTACCTTGAAGCATATACATGATGTTAATACGTCAGCATTTGTTTTGGTAACATTTTCTTTAGTAAATTAATTAGTGGTGACATACTTTGTCAAATGCTAATGTTATACCAACGACGATAGTTCGTTTTACCACCTTAACCATCATTTCGTCACTGTGGGAAAGGAATTTAATTTTGCTGAATTTTGCAATAATTGTACATTATTCATGGTCCCAACAAGTTGTTTTTCTAAAAATCTGTTTTAATAAAATTATGGTGTGCATTTTGTCAGCATTCTGATAATGATAATAAGTCTATTGAGCCAATGGGCCAAACAATTATGATATAATTCCGTCAATGTCATGAAAATGGTTCTTTGAAAAACATGGACGTCGAAGAACAATCTGCACTCTTGCTAATATTAAATGCGCAAGGGCAGCTTTTACAAGAAGTCGAAGGTGGTCTGCTAATAAGAAATCACTTGTATTAGCAATATTCAATTTAAAACTTTTTCTCTACAATCACCAACGCTCATTACCTATCTAGGAAGAGAGATAAGTTTTTGTCAAGAATTTTTAAACCGGCATCTATAAACAACCAGAAGGTGAAACTTAAAGAACTTACCTTTTTAGTTCCCATTATTGAACTGTAAATAACATGTAGTACCGTAAAACGGGGTTACATTAAAGCCACTTTCTAAGTTTTTTATAGTTACAAAAAATTACCAAAACAATTGTTAATCACATGGAAGAAATAAGATGTGCAATAGTATTTCTTTGTATTACAGTATAAACAAAATGTTAATTATTATTTTAGAATTTGAAAATGTAAACTTTTGTGGTCAATTCTTACCCCTCGTACTGGGGTGAGTATGTGCCACGTCAGTTTTCAGCGTGTACTTTATGAAATCAGGCAGTTTCAACAACCTTGTATAAAGAATAATAAATATAGAGATGTAATCAGTTGGGTACCCAAGCGTTTAAAAAAATTTATTTTCTCAAATTTAAGCGATATACAACTTGTTCTTGAACACAATGTAATACAAAGTAAAAGTTAATTTGATTTACAACAAGTAGCAACCAAAAGAGTTCAAAATAATTCAGGAACTTTAAAAATTTCTTTTTTAGATAGTTTATATGGCTGATTGATTTTCTTTTTAATGTCTTCATAATAATACCAAATAAAATCTGGTTTTAGAGGCCACTTCCGATTTCCACCACACTTCTCCATTGCTGAAATTAGAGCTGTATTACTTGCAACTTCTTTAACTTGACCTGGATAGAGTTGATTTTCATACATAATTAGTACATAGTCACCTTTCACTAACTTCATTTTCTGTATATTTGTGTCAAATGTTTCAATGGGTTTGAAATTTGTATCAGAGTCGTCATTTAGATGAGGTGAATAGCGGCTTTAATCACTTTTCGTATAAGAAACGTGTCCAATGTTTTCATCCTCACTATCTGATTCGTCAATAGTTCTCCTAATTCTTCGAGAAGGATTTGCTTGCTCAGATATTTGGCCTGATGATGCGGAAGGTTGTTCCAAGTCCAGTGGTGTCCAGTTCTTTTCTTATTGGTTCTTGTGGAAGTAATGGCTTGTCTCTTCAAATTCAGGTTTTAAATAAAATTGTTGCCAAATAGTTCTTTTACTTCTGGTAAGGATTCAATACTAACATAGGCAGTCTTCGTAACACTTCATACTTATTTACAGAGACAAGACCACATTTATGAAAGCCAGCCTTAAGATTTTTACTAGACTTTTCCTTTAAAAAATCTAGGAGTTTTTTAAAAGTCTAGGAAATTTATCTTTGGGAACTGTCATACATCGACTATTTGGAACATTTTCTTTCCATCCATTTAAAACCTTTCACCGTGCGATCTTTACAGTCCTAAGGAATGCTACATCTAATGGTTGCAAAAGGTGTGTAGCATTGGGAGGTAAAGAAATGAAGAAAATGTCATTTTCATGGCAAAGGTCGATCACTTTAGCATTTATATGCGAACTTAAGTAGTCACCAAGTAGAATTTTTTTACCTGGCTGTTTTTTTCAAAATAGGGAGCATTAGAGCTACAAACCAGTCTTCAAAACATTGGAAATCAAACCATCCTGATTTGGTGCAGTTATAGCGGGTTTTCTCAGGGCCAACTTTCCCACATCTTCTCAGCTTTATGAACCACCATATACTTTAGACTTTATATATGCCTAAAACATCTACAAGACATGTTTCGTCATAATTCCAGATAGTCAATGCAGCAACACTTTAATTTCTTTTTGTACGTAATCAATAGATTAATAGAGGCTCGACTGTAACTAATATTTCTGGCAGCTCGGTTAGAAATTTGTTGTTTATGCCTCTTTACAAAACAATTTGCTACTTGATGACACATTTTGACTCCGTGGTACAAGTTTCAATAACTGATTAAAAAAAATAAGCAGTAAATTAATATAATGTCATATTTAAGCTAAATAAATAGTTATTCAAAATTATTTACCTGAATCCATCAAGCTGCAGTAGAAATTTTGCACCACCACAAAGTTTACAGACTTATGCTGATTCGTAAAAAAACATACCGAAATGCAAACGTGCTGTGTGAACAAACAGTAACTGCGGCGCGGTTCTGAATAGTACCACAAGATGCCACGACTAACATTAGTTTCGCCGTAAATGCCAGTATATCTCTCAATATCGCGGATCAGGCTCTAAATTCAAAAATGTGTAGAAAAATCTTATGGCACTATCTCACCACAAGGGACACAATTTTACCCCATTTTAAGATACATAAAGAAAAAAAATTAAAAAATATATTTAAAATGTGTCTTTTATTTGCACATACATATAACATCTTTGTCTTTTAAAGCTACTTAAATTCATTGCCAAACTTTTTTTTTTGAACGAATACTTACTTCATCATGTTTTTTTTTATTTTGTCAAATAGTATCATTACTTACTGATCAAAATTAACTTCTTTAGGTAGCGTGTTTGAACGTGAACAATTAATAATGATGGATGTATATATACCCTAACTGTTGCAATTACAAAAAGGAGAACACAAAATCAAAAACAAACCAAGAGCCCAGTTAAAAAATACAGAAAAAAACTAAGTAACTGAAGAAAAACACATATACAATCCAGTGAGCAATAATACACCATGAGAGAAAAATTACATTTATTAAATAATAAACTGAATAAAACAAATAATGGAGAACGTGGTGTAAAACCCACAGGCGAGAAAGAATATAATATTTATCACATCACAATAGAAGAACTAGTGGAGGAATTAAAAACAACTAAAAACAGAAAAGCAATCGGATCTGATGAAAGCAATTTTAAACTAATAAAGTACGAATATTTTTAAAACTAAGACTGTTACACTTATTTCATGTGTGTTCTTTCATCTCTTTTTTGGCCTCCCCACGTTTCTTCTACCACGTAGATTGTATTTAGACAAAAATAATAAATCAAAGACTAAGCTTAATAGCCGAAGCGTTTCTAGGCAAGTACAAACAAGTTTTAGAAATGGACATTTATTTTCAATAAAACAAACAGTTAGAATTAGATATATTTTTATTTAAGCAGGATACCTACGACATCTAATTTAAGCAATTAAAGGCACCATACAACAACGGAAAAATAATCACCGACTACGGAAATACAACACCGAAGGAATTTGAATTGACCGAGGCGTTAAACTAAACTGTAGTTTGTTTCCAGTTTGATTGACACTTTGGCTACCTAATCAAAAACTGAAAACATAAAAGCTGGGTTATTTTATGCACGAATCTCAGGTTGCTTCAGTTCACTTTACGGCGACTCAGTTCTGAATGCGTTCTTTTTTGACGATTCACTTAAAAAACAAGTGAGATCTTTTAACTCCCCTTTTTTCCGATTGCAATAGATCGACGACAAATTCAGAAAGCGGGTAGTTCAGTTAGTGTAGGGAATTCAGCATGTTTATTAATCAGGTGAGCTAAGATACTCAAATCTAATAGAGTCGCAAAAAGAAAGCGCCTAAGGTAAATATAATGTATATAAGAAACGATGTAAGCTTTGAAGTACGAGGATATATTGAAAAATTCTTAGCCTACTATAGAACCAAACAAAATTTCAATGTCAAAATATTTTATTACTCAACATATTCTCCTCTTAATTGGATACATTTATTACAGCGAACCTGCAACGTCTCTAGACCTTTCAAAAAAATTTTCTTCTTGCTCTGCAAACCAGACCTCCACAGCTTCTATTACCTCCTTGTTGGAAGAAAATGTACGACCTTTTAAACTTTTTTCAGTTGAGGAAAGAGGTGATAGTCGGACGGAGCCAAATCAGGTGAATAAGGGGGGTGTTCTAGTAATTCAAACCCTAAATCACGAATTTTTTGCATGGCAACATGAGATTTGTGTGCAGGGGCGTTGTCCTGCAAAAACAAAACACCTTTGGATAGCTTTCCGCGTCTTTTCTCTTTAATATTTTCCCGTAGAGTGGTCAGTAATGTCGAATAGTAATCTCCAGTTATTGTTCTACCCTTATCCAAAAATCAATCATGATTACTCCATGGCAATCCCAAAAACTGAAGCAAGAACTTTTCCAGCAGATTTTTGGACACGAAACTTCTTAGGTCTTGGAGAACCAGAGTGTCGCCATTCCATCGATTGTTGCTTTGTTTCTGGATCGTAGAAATGTACCCAAGTCTCATCCATAGTAACAATTCGGTTTAAGAAGTCTACATCGTTTTCAAATCGAGCACAGATCGAACGCGATGCTTCTACCCTTGCACGCTTTTGGTCAACATTCAAACATTTGGGGATCCATTTTGCAGCAATTTTTCTCATGTCCAAATTGACGTGAACCATATGATGAACGCGTTCGTATGAAATATTCAGTGCTTCAGATATCCGTTTTAGCCCAATTCGACGGTCTGATAAAATCATGTCATGAACTGCATCGATATTTTCGGGGACTGACACAGAAACTGGCCTTCCCGATCGGTCATCATCTTCAATGGAAAATTTACCTCTTTTGAAGCTTGCATTCCAATTTTTGACGGTCGCATACGAAGGACATTGATCACCAAGGGTATTAAGCATATCTTCGTAAATCTGCTTACCTCTTAACCCTTTTAAATACAGGTACTTGATGATGGCTCGATACTCAATTTTCGATTTTCACAATTTCGGTGGACATCTTTTTTCATTTAATTTAAGGCGTGACTCTGGTTTACTTTTTTGACGTCAAACTTTACACTGACACTTGTAATAAGTTATTGTTCGTTGCTATGGTAACGCAATATTTTGTTTATGCAAGGAACTGGTCTAGGCTAACTAGATATCAATACATCCTCGTAGTCAATTCTTTAACCGTATAAAAAACTACTGAATCGCAAGTATCACTGCAGTGTTATTTAAAAAGAAATATAATATCGTTTCAGTGTACCACTTTGCCAAATTCAAATCACAAACTGTTTAGAGTCGTATTGAAGAAATTTGCAATTTTATTGCGATAGTTCAAAAAATTTTATAATGATTGGAATAACAAGTCTAATAAATTTACAAATAGACTGAAGCATATAATTAATCGATGTTGTATGAAGCAACTAGTAAATAGTTTCACGTATTACAAACCATAGTGCAACGATAATCAATTTAATAATTATAAACGATTTTCACATCATTGGTAGGTAATGTTAAAATCGTCAAAAAATAACTGATCATGAAATCATTAAAATTGATTTTTCCTTACCTAAACGTGTGAAATACTACAATAACACTACGTCTTATGCAAAAAGAAACATTACTGATACTAATTTCCATCAAATAAATTTAGAGCTACTAAATATGCTTGAGTTGAGTTCATCAGATGTCGAAGGTATGTACAAAAACCTAGAAGCAAACATCTCATCTGCTATAAATAAGTACTGCCCATTAAGGGTGTTTAAACTAAATAAGGATTCGAAACCACCTTGAATAAATGTAGATGTAATTAAGGCACGCAAAGAGCGGGATAATGCGTACAAAATATTTAAAATAAGTAAGTTACAATCTGACTGGCTTCGTTATAAACAAAAAAGAAATAGAGTAGTAACAATTATACGAGCCCAAAAAAAATATATTACGAACGAAAAATTGATGGTAATAGTAACAACCTAAAAGTGATTTGGCAAATTTTAAAATCTTTGATAAACAATAAAACTATCGATAGTCGATGCACAGTTCGTTTTGACACCAACTCATTAACTGTATCGAAAAATTTTAATAACTATTTTATAAAAAGTATAAACAACTTGGTAAAAATATAAAAAAAACTCTGCTTGGAAACCAAACGAACTACCCAACATTAAATGTAAATTTAAAGCGTTTGAAACTATACACGATGTGAAAAAATTCTTATTTAATATGAAAAACAAAAAAAGATCTGTTAAACTCATTTGTGTTAAAAGAATTATTTTATGTTATCAGCTATTAGAAGTTGTAAACTGTTCTCTTACGACTGGGAACTTTACCCTTATTATTAAAAATAAATAAAATAATACCAATATCTAAAAAACCCACGTCGAACATTATCGTGCAATCCATATTTTACCAATTGTCGAAAAACTAATTGAGGTCGTAGTACATGCTCAAATAAATACGTATTTCAAATCTAATCAATTATTTTACTCACGTCAGTCAGATTAAAAAAAAGTTTTCTTTGTAAAACGGTTTTACAACTAATTATAAATGAATGGAAAAGGTATCTAGATAAAAATAATTACATAGTTTCCATATTCTTAGGTTTTAAAAAGAGCCTTCGAAACAATTAGTAGAAAATTTTACTAGATAAATTAAAATACTATGGTATAGTGAGTGGTTTGAATGTTACCTTAAGAATCGTTTTCAGTTTGCAGAGTATGATATAAGTGAATCACCACTTGTAGAAAATGCAGTCGGTGTGCCACAGGGTAGCGTACTGGGGCCACTATTGTTTATTATTTATATAAACGATATTCATTACATACTAAAAAATTCTTAAATAAATTTATTCGCCGACGATACTCTTATTTATATTGCAAACAGTAACTATGATTATGCTTTCAAATGTCTAATGGCAGATATTACACGTATCGAACTGTGATTAGAAAAGGATCAAATAAATCGGGACAAAACAAAAGCAATCACCTTCTGCACGAAATTGAATAAAAAATACATTAATCACAAAAAAACAATATTTAAAATATATAATCAAGGCATCGAAAAAGTCAACAACATACTTACTTAAGAATTATATTAGATGAAACTATTTAGTACATATAAAAATAGTGTTACTAATAGCAGGTAGCTTAAACATACAATTCGTTCTAATATTTATAAAAGTTTTACCAAACATATGTCTAAATTTTAATTAACTTGTGTTTGTTGTTGTGTTTGTTTAATATTTATTTTATCCATTTAATAATAATAAACCTGTTTATTTATTTATTTTTTAAAGAAATTGAGATTAAAAATACATTAACTCCACTTTATTTGCAGATGCCCAACTGATAATACAAGATACAAAAATGAAAACATTGAAAATAACACAATAGAACAAATAAGAAACTTCACTCACTCAGAAACAACGACCTAATCAGAAAATACACTAATTTCGGTAAATATTTGAAACTACATATAGTTCAATAAAAGATACATAACTAAAATATAAGTTATAGCAGCTATAGTCGTATTATGTGGTAGTGAAACGTAGATCACATTATCACAAGACAGATGTCGAATCCAAACCGCAGAGATGTTCTTGAGAAAAAACTAGACAAACTATGAAAAGAAGAAATAAGAAATAAGCTTATTATTTATTGAGGCAATCAAAATCTAAATGAGAAGAAATAAATGGAAACAACATAAAGGAAGAATGAATAAAGACAAAATCCTAAAATAAGTATTACTATACAAAGGTACAGAGCGACCAAAAAAGAAGTGACAAAATTTACATAAGTATCACATAATATTGTGAAATCGGAACAGATGATTCAATGTAATGGCTGAAATTTTTGAACGGGCTTTAACAAAATGTCAAAGTAAATTAATTTTAATGATTATAAGCAATTTTGAGAATTTTAAGTCTCCTTGTCAAACTAAAAATTGTTGTTTTTAATTCGTTTCTGTGAAAATTAGACATTTTTTATTTGTAGACTTTAAAACAATGGTTTTGTAGCTAAGCTTAATTTACACAAGAACTTATTGAAAACATTTCTATTTTATTTGTTTAGAAGAGCAACTTTATAAGATTTCCAAATGTCTAGTAGAAAAAGATTTATCAACTTTAGCATTCAGAAGAAATGACACTCCCATCATTGTTTGTTCTCTGAACATTTAAAGTTCTCGATAGTTGTTACATAAATTGATGACACAAACGGTACTATTAACATATAAATGCTTCGCCGATTCAAAAAATTTTAACTTCGAACAACATTTGTTTGTGCATTTGACATTTTCAAAAAATTAAAATTTTAACAATTGTTTAATTTCTTCTTCTAAATAGCTTGCTGCAACAGTGCAATCGTAAATTAAAATTACTGAACCTTTACTCTTCAGAGACCATTTTTACATTAGGTTTATATTCAATTCTTTTAAAAGATAAGTTACACACTTTTACTTTATCATTGTCTAACAATAATAGGTTTAGACTTGATATTTTAATATTTTTGTATTATTTTAATTACTATGAATATAACGTATTTCTAAAATTATTATTAAGTTTAAATTAGAGAGCTTTTAAGATCCTTTCCCATTTCAACAATGAAAAATTTGGGAAGATACGCAACGCATATAAATAAAATGTACCGAAAATTACCCAGTAGATGACACTACCGTTGATAAGTAAATTGGCTACGAGAAATTGCTGGAAATTATTTTCAAGTTCTAAAGATGGACGCTAGGGTGTGCAACTGTTATGGCTAATCCTAAAATTGGCTCTTTCTCCAAAAATATGCAAATATAAGTATATTTTAAATATTGCCATAATAAAGATTGCAAAATTTCAGATTTTTTTTGCTTAGGGTATTTTGCTCTGTCTTATAAAATGTAGTGGTGAGGAAACGTCAAACATGTTTTTTGACGTGGTAGCTAGAGTTTGACATTTTAACAATTATTGCGCATTATCATGAAATTTCTAAATGTTATGTTTACACATTTATTAATAAACAACCTTTAAATCAAACGACTTTATTTTACCACATCTAATTTTACAATGCCGTCCATATCATTAGTTATTCTATTGAACGTGGACGTGCGCAGTACTTCTTGATACACAACATCTCTTCCCTAATAGATATGAATTCGGGAAAATCTATCGGGTGGTTTTAATTGGTCACGCGGTCTTAAAATACGTGAATTAACATTTTTTGTATTTTCTATGTTACTAGTGGCGGCCACGTCAGTACAAGGAAAATAAGGAACCGTCGTTTGATTATTTATTTTCAAAATCTGATCGATATGACGTTTCCATATTAATCCTTGTTCTGTTTGGACTTCATAATTACACAACCCAAGACATTTAATAATTTTTGCTCGAATCCAAATCGACGGTTTACTACGGCAATCGCGCACTTTTACGATCTCGCCTTCACTACAATTTACGATTCTTTGTCCATTATAATTATCTATCTGTTTTTGTTTACATTCGTTTACCACCGATTCAGTGTTTGGTAACAACAAATCTAATCTACATCTTAAATTCCGATGCAACAATAGCTTAGCAGGTGCCTCCTTTGTAACAGTGTGTGGAGTGATTCTGTATTGAAATAAAAATCTCTGTAAGCTCCTGTTGATATCGTTAGATGACGTAATATTACTTTTCAACAAGCATTTTTTATAATTTTACCCACTTTCGGCTGCACCATTTAGAAGGATGATAAGGTGCGGATGTTATAATATACCATTTAGTTCAAAAAATTTAAAATTTCGTGTGATACAAATTCCCTCCGTTATCGGAAACGATTTCTTTAGGTAACTCAAATCTACGAATTTATCAATGGTTGCTGACGAAGTAATATTATTCATAGGAAAACATTCTATCCATTTAGAAGTAACATCCTGTATTATAAAAAAAATATTTGTTAAACAAAGGTCCACAAAAATCAATATGTAATCTTGTCCAACATTCCTTTGGCCAAGACCACGGCATTAAGATTGATTTAGGTGGTGCATTTTGGTATTTCGAACATTCTTCACAAGATTTACAAATTTTTTCTAGATCTGCATCTAAACCAGGCCACCATACATAAGAACGAGCAAGAGATTTCATTTTTACAATCCTCATATGTGAACTATGTAATTCGTTTAAAATAAAATTTTTCAATTTTGCTGGGATAACAATTCTGTATCCCCAAAGTAAGCAACTTTGTTCTACTCGTAATTCGTTCCTACGTATAACAAAAGCTTTTTTTATATTAGGCCATCCACTTAATACATACTTAATAACCCTGCTTAAAACTAAATCTTTCCTTGAAGCAATTTTCACTTGGTTACAATCCATAGGAAATTTATTTTGTTCCTCAATTAAATTAACGTATTTTTTCTCGTAATTATGCACCTTGTCTTCTGATATAGGTAGTCTAGATAAGCAATCAGCCACATTTTTGTTTGACGGAGTATACTGAATACTGAAATCGAACATTGATAAAAATTGTGCCCATCTTTGAAAACGACTAGCAGCCATTATCGGTATACCTTTTTTTGAAGCAAAAATAGCTACAAGTGGTTTATGATCAATGACAAGTGTTAAATGTTGCCAAATACATATTGATAAAACTTTTTAAGCCAAAAATAGTGGCTAACGCTTCTCTATCTATTTGAGAGTAATTTTTCTCTGATTTGTTTAGCACCTTGGATGCAAAGGCATTAGGTTTTTCGGTATTATAATCTAAAGTATGTATTAACAATGTGCCGATTCCTGTTGCCGAAGCATCTACAATTAATTTCAATGGTAATTCACAATCTTAACACTTGAGGAGAAGCAATTATGACCTTAACTTTTTTAAATGCAATCTTACATTCTTGAGACCAATTCTAACCAACATTTTTTTTAATAATTTATACAAAGGGTCTATAATTGAAGCAGCGTTGGGAATAAATATACAATAATAATTAGCCATTTCCCAAAAGACTTTAAATCGGTACAATTATTTGGATCGGGTGCCTCAATTATGGATTGAATTCTTTCTGAAGTTTTATGCAATCCTGATTATCAATTTTATGACCTAAATATGTAAATGAGGTTTGTATAACACTACATTTTTCTTTCAATCTTTTACTCCTGCTTTTAACTGATTAAAAACTAGCTTAAGCTTACATAAATGATCATATTCGTCTTTCCCAGATAGCAATACGTAATAATCTAAAACATACCCTGGAATATTCCTACATCTGTTCCATAATTTTTGGAAATAATGCAAGTGCAATTTCAGGAAATTAGAGAATGAAGTTTACGTATATGAGTACAATCAATTTTTGCGGTAGAAATTGTAAGAAGTTTTTGAGATTTGTCATTCAACCTTGACCTGTTGATAAGTTCCTAGACAAATCAATTGAGAAAAAATTATGTTTTAATTTTCGAATCAAAACTCAATTGGGCAATGGAAATGTAAACTATTCTAATTTCTGGTTATCAACCAATAATCTTGCCACAAATTTTACAGATCCGTTTTGTTTAATACTGGAACAATTGTTTCTAAATCGAATATTCCGTCGAACCAGTACAATCTTCAGTTATCAATCGGTCAATTTCATCTTCAACTTTTGCTTGCGGAAATGGAATTGGTATTGGCTGATAATATTTTGGAACTGTATTTTCTTTTAAACGACAGACTAATTACAACATCTTAAATGTACCTAGTTTTTATTTGAAACATTCATCTTTTGACTTAATAGAGCTGTAACGGTCACTGTGAGTTAGGCAACACACAATGCACGGAGTCGAGGTGTAAACGCGACATTTCTCCGTGTTCGCTCCTTAACGAAAATTTTGGGGATTTAATTCCCAGAATTCAACTTCCGCGTTGTCCTAATTCCATACATTTTCGGCTGATCTTCACTTCGCCTTGTAACAACTACCATCACGTCGTGTTACGTGAAATTCAAATTTGCCTTCATCTGAGTGCTTAATCGTAATTCCGTCAAATTTTCTAGTGGTATGTATAGGACCCTGCAAACTTTCAATGTATAGCGTATATTTTAGTTGGGGAAAGGATTGATTACTCGATTTTCTGAAGTTTATCTTAGGACGGATGCGTGTACTAATTTCTTTAATGGTCGCTCGATTGCATTCAGGTACGACAAATATTCTTCATGGCTTCCCCAACGTTACACCGTGCATAATTTTCAGATAAGGCGAGTTACCCGGGATTAAAATTAATTCGGCTTTAAAGGTTCTTTTGGCCTAAACAAAACCAATTACCTGGTTGATTAAATTCATCGTGGATCTCTTTCACCTGTTATTGTCTTGTCGCCGTGTGTCGCATACTTGGGGTTCGCTGTTAAGATTGCCAGTACGGGACATCCTACCGAAATTAGGTCGCTGCAGCTGGAACCGACACCACATAGCTGTATTCTCCTGTGGGTGTCAACATCAAAACCTCATCTACAACATAAGGTCAGATTTTCTAATTATACTTCTACGCTGAAAACAAACCATCTCCCGGACGTCACACTGCTACCGAAAACGTCTCAAGCTAACACAATAAATAAGGGCACTGTCTTGGCACCTTAAGTGCAGTTAAATCTTTGGAACTCGAAACGTATTTGTTCACGTATTTATATTTTTTTGTTAATTCACTACAATATAATTAATTAACTTGTTGTGGCGCATATTTCTGGCCCAATCTGTAAACGAATGTGTACCGTAAAGGCGCGAACTTGCTTCATTCACCCACCATTGCTTGGGATTTTAGTATAAGTGTAATACCACGGAAGAGCGCTCTTTTGGGGAAACACCTAACTCTCCGATACTTTTTAACGCTAAATATTGCAACTGCGAACACTAAATACACCTTCGTATTGTGCGGGTGTGGTTACGTCGCCATCTTGTCTAGATTAAACGCCAGTGGCAAATGGCATAATTTATTAACTTGCTATTAATCTTATATTTTTTTCCTTTTTTGTGTACGACTATATATATGGGTACGAACGAATACGCTTCGTAGAATTAACTTACGTTGTAAGTGGATATATTTAAATTGTGCTTCGTTCTTTTTTATGGTGTGTTATTAAATATAACGTTTGTAGGTTAATGTCTCTCTCTTTATTGTATTTATTGCTCCTTTAATTTGTTACGGTTGATTGTTGCGTCGTTTCTTTAGTTCGGAAGCAGGTTTGTATCCACGCATTAGGACTATGGCGCCTCGGATTAAATCAAGACAGTTCTGAAGAAGCGGTGGATCCTTTTTTCACCCACGCCCTACTCTTCGGCTGCCGGCAAAACTTACTTTTCTTCAATTAACTCGTAGCAAGAAATTGGCATCCCAACTTCGATTTTCTTCTCGTTTTTCTTTGTGAAATGATTATCAGTCAAGGTTGCTGAGTATTTTCTTTATTGTCGTTGATTCTCTTTGGAAATTTTATTTTCTCTAGTACTTAAAAGTTATTGTTTGCTTTCCTTATTACTATCAGTTTGATCAGTAAATAGGACATTTACTTAAAATTGTTTTATTATTCTAGGTTAGTATTTTGTCATCAGTTCTCTTTCTTACTTGTTGTTGTGGGTTCGAGTTACTTTTTTTGTATTGAAGCTAGTGAGATTTGTATTTAAAATGCCGAAAGTGGAAATTGAGGTCAATCGCCTTAAACAACACGAACTGCGATACGAGTTAGCTTCTAGGGGACTTAGTGCTGACGTTTCGGTGGAGGGCTTCGGAAACTGGTCCGTAGTGCTCTTTCAGCTGGAAGCGGAAAAATCTTTATCCGAAATTAAATACAGCATCGAGTATGAAACCGATGTAACTGCGGCAAATGTCTCTTTAGGGAGCTTCGTACGTTCGTTGATAATTTCACTGGTGACAGCACAACTTCGGAATTTCTTCGTTTTTCTACTTTGACTCATACTATTCGCAGGTGCAAGCTGATGGTTGCCACCTCGACAGAACAAGCTGCCAATAAAATTCTTCTACTTTCTCTTACCGATCTTCATAACACTATTTGATTCTATGGATCAAGCAATATCGGCATACTACTTTTGGGATCAATGCTGTTACTTCTAGTCCCAAATTAACGGTTACTGAGGACGAAGGTGAACCTGACCAACTATCATCGGAGTCTGATGTCGAACCAGAACCAACACCTGTTGCCTCTTGTAGTGCTTTCCTAAAATCTGTTGCTACAGCGAAACTAAACTTAACTTTTTCTGGGATAAACATCTCTTTCTTACACTTTCTACTGCTTGGAGGAATTAAGCACGGCGTTAGGGGAATTTCACGCAATTGTTTCATGGTGCTCCAGAACTCTTAACTGAAAGCTCTTCTCTTCAGGCTCATCGACACCGCTGTCTTCGTGGAAGGATGTGCGTTTACTACAATCGGAGTTTCTTCCGGTGGATTACAACGATCGATTGCTGGACGAAATTAAGGCACGAACCATGTGGTGCTCGCGGGCGGGGTCAGTATATTTATTACTATGCTCTTCACGGTTGAGTGAACCATTATCGGAACCACAACAGATCCGAATAATCAGGCACCCACCATATTTCCAAACGGCCTGCTTGGCTCTTCATGATGTTCTCAACCATCCGCATCTATTGTCGCTTGGGGAAAAAGATTGTTAATATCATTCTAACCTCCACCACCACCTACTAGACGCGTGACTTCTCTTTGCTGGAACCTAACCTAGCTTACGTCGCTCCAGAAACTTCTTCTTTGAATACTTCTTTCTGTTCTTTTAGTCTCTTCTGACTATTCTTCTAGGCTTCTAACTCTTACAGGGACCTGTAATGTTGCTGGAATTGCGGGAACATGGGACATGTTTCTCCTCGTTAACCAAACCCAGAACTTTATTGTTTTGTGGAAAGGCAGGTACTACTAAGCCTAAGTGCTCCCAATAACCCGCCGCAGGGAAACGCAGTATCAGAAATTTCTTAATTTGTTCGCAGGTTCTACTCTCTCAACCCTGATCTTCACTGATCCACTCAACAATTGTTACTTAACTTATTTTCTTGCTAGCGTTGTATGATGAACGACCTTTCTTTTTAACGTATCAGTGTTCAAGGCTACCTTTAAAGCCTTACTGATACAGGATCTTCAGGACGATACTAGGGAAGCACGGTTGGCATTTACCTAGTCCTCATAGGTGTCCTTAAAAATCTATTTGACTTTTGTAACGTGGCTAATGGTGGACAATGTGCCAAACGTATCTAAAACCAAATGTATGATACTAGGAACTAAAAAACCAAGCAATTTAGAAAATGTCGAAATTGTAGTAGAAAACAACAAAATTGAGGTAGGAGTACCAACATTTAGGTGTTGTTATAGATAACAAAACTAAAATTCCAATAAAAATGTGGAGAGAGCACAAAGAAAGTAAGTGGGAAAATAAACCTTTAGAAGAATTTCAATGTTGCTATGATATTAGATTATTAGTATATCGTTCAATTATAGAGCCCCATTTTAATTATTGTAGTACCTAATCTTTTTGCTGGAACTTAGGCTGTGAAATAAATAAATTACAAAAACAAACAAAGTTTCCGCAGTCATATTACGATGTTCAAAATTAACCAGCGTAAAATATATGTTGTGAGAAAACAACTGGTTTACTCAGTATTTGGCAAAAACACATATTTAATGTAATTACTTTGATTATAAATGTTTAAATAACAAATTACCGAGGTACCTTAATACATATTTATTAATAAATCGAGAGTTTCACGGATATGTCCAGACAAAGAGACAACTTTAGATTACCAAAATACATAAACTAGTAGCCAAATTCACTGTACTATAAAGGATTAAAGTTATTTAATGAATTTGCCAAAATGAAATAAAATATATAGTCATGGTCTGATTTCAAATTAAAACTACATCTATAAAGTGTGTGTTGTTAAATAAATTTAGCAGCAAAATATTTATAATATAATTTATGAAATTGTAAGATTATAATAGTTATTATTAACTAAATAAAGCCATTATTATTATTATTACAATATTATTATTATTATTATTATTATTATTTTGGGTGTTGTTTCTCTTCCGTATACTTTAGAGGGAAAACCAAGGTAATAGAAACCTTAGTGGTTCCTGAGATTTCTCAAGGGTTGATATTGGGGATCGACTTTTGAAGGCGATGGCCTTCTTCAAAATTCAGATTTCAGCAAGGGTCATTGGTCCTTGGTAATGATGTTGACATGGTCTATTCGAGTGCGCTGAACATCAAAGACTTTACAGCCATCTGGTCTAGGGAAATGCAGCTCGTTCAACACAGTATCCATACCAAGGTTGTGAGCCAATTAAACAATAAATACAACTGAACGAAGTAATAACAG